>PVIH01002694.1:61055-181087 GCA_004025045.1 Sigmodon hispidus
AAAAAAAAAAAAAAAAAAAAAAAAAAAAAAAAAAAAAAAAAAAAAAAAAAAAAAAAAAAAAAAAAAAAAAAAAAAAAAAAAAAAAGGCCTCTTCACAAATCTCAGATCTGCCCTTAAAGAACTCTCAAACTTCTCTATATATTTTTCTAGGAGTGAAAAGATACTATTTTTTCCAACCATTACAAACACATTTAGGACCTACCTTTATTCTCAGTAACATATGCAATAGGTTTGTAGATTTCTGAAGCATTTTAAATGACTGTGATGAGCAAAGCCAAAACACACTGGCCTACTTCTCACTTCAAGTACTCTAGTACCTTCTGGGTTTTATGTACATAAAAGTATCACCATAGTGACACGTTAGTGGAAATAGGTATGACCATCCTTATTTCCATAGATTTCTCTACAAACATAATGTATCATGTACCACATGCATTTAATTTATGCACATTGTCATTATATAAGATATAACTCTGTCATTCAAATTCTCCTCACTTAATATGGACTTTCCCAGCTGCTGCACTTTGTAAGCTTGCTTCGAATGACCAGAACATTCTCCTTCAGGGTTGTAACAATTTCCCTACTCCTCCCACATCTGGGTCACTCTTAATTTTTCAGCACGAGAACAAAACCTCCCTTTTTTCCAGGATTTGGTTAACAGGGTGTTCATTAAAGAGTCAAGAACAAGGAAAGTGACCAATAGTGCTATTTGGAAACACAAGTTTGTGGAAGATGGAAGCCTCAAAGAGGCGGAGCTTTTGGGAAACGCACATGCCCATTAACTGAGCCTGCATCTGTCTTCAGGCCTTACTTGACCACCCTGGAGACTTTCTTCCCCCATAGGAGCAAGTAATCCAGAATTTTCTGGCAAACTATGGCTAAATAATTCACAAAGTAGAAAAGCTGATTAGTACTATTATAATATTCTTCAAATGGGGCTGAAGGTTGGCTCAGTGCTTAAGAGCATTTGCTGCTCTTGCAGAAGACCCAGGTTCAATTCCCAGCATCCACATGGTGGCTCACAATCATCTCTAACTTTAGTACTAGAGATTCAAAACCCTCTTCTGACTTTCTTGGGCACCAGGCATGCAAAACACTCGCACATATAAAATAAATTTCTCTTCAATTTTTAAATGTTTTTTTTAAACTTTATTTATTTATTATTTATTTATTTATTTATTTATTTGCCTTGGTGTTTGCCTGGAACTGGAACTACAGACAGTTGTTAGCTGCCATGTTGGTGCTGGGAATTGAACCTGGGTCCTCTGGAAGAGCAGACGGTGCTCTTAACCGCTGAGCCATCTCTCCAGCCCCTCTCTTCAATTTTTAAATGAGGTTGTAGACAATTATACAACTGTCCAATCCAAACCATAACCTGAGTATTGTTCAATGTGTTTCTAGCAATGCAGCAGTGTTTTGAATCAACAATAGGCAGGTTCTTTTATGACTAAGACACAAATGCTGAACAATGCTTTAGGTTTCCAAACTTAGTTGATTCTCTGTCTCTAGAAAACTGGCTTTATCATTAGTATATTCAGAAGTCTAAGTTGGTAACTAATGTATTGTGTTTCTCTAATCACTTAAGCGAATAATACAATAATAGAGGTAAAATAGTCAGCCCTTTTCATTGCGTTCTACATCCACAGATTCAATTAAATACATTTAGAAAAAGTGTCTATACTGAAAATACAGATAGGTCTATGTGTGTAATCTCATTTTATTTCCTAGACAATTTAGAACAACTGCATAGCATTTGCACTGCATTAGGTATTTTTAAGAAACCAGTGACAATGTAACATATAAAACAAGATTCAATAGGATACATGAGAATATTATGTGAGGTTTTTTTAACAAGAAACTTGAGCACTCACAGAACATGGTATTCGCAAACTGTCAGCCACTTCATTCTACACAACGGTCATTAACTCATCCAATATAGTGACTGCTTCAGGCAGTTCTACAGCCTTACACTTCAACCCACTCGGCCGCCATCTTGAAACATCTTGGCTAGCTTTCTAAATATACCTGAAGCAGACTCTTGTGACTCCCATGAGGCTGGGTCTTACTGAATACTCAAAATACAATCCACCTTCCATCATACAGACATTCCCCCAATATCCCCAAACCAGAAACCACCATCCACGAGATGCCATGCCCCACGCCTTTGGAGGGTGAAATCCCACCCCTTGTTATTTTACGAACAGAAAGCTAGCCCATACTCTATGTCTCAGGTCCCACTGTGCTCCTAGGCCCTCTTTTTGCTCCACCTCTTCCCAAACAGGTCTAACCACTTCGATCTCCATAGTCTCCACCCCACTCTTATCTTTGGCAACTAAGCTTTATAGACTGATAATCCTGGGCTGGCCTGGCAGGCCTCACTGAAGCATGTTTTGGTCCAAAGTATACCTCAGATTATCAACTTTTAGTTGCCACTAGCAGTGGGATGAAGAATTTGAAATTCAATCCCAGGCTATCCCTCAGGTGGCTGGAATCACTGTGGACTATATCTCTTGACAAGCAAATTTGAGTGTGCACAGCCACAGTTCTGCTTAATCTGGGCATCCTGGAGCCAGGTACTCAGGGACAAGTCCTAATTCTTACTTGACTACAGTGACTCAGATAAATGTTAGGCTTTGAACTTGCTTGTTGAAGTCCTCTCCCTGGGGAATAGAGTCAGTACAGAAGAAATTCATGATCAACGCGATGGGCCTTAATCAGCAGTGTACTTTCTATGAAAGCGGGAATTTGGGCACAGACATGCGCACCATGTGTATGCACTTTTAAGAATACAGGTAAATAATAGAGCAGGGACAAACAGCCAGAAACTGGAGAGACAGGCACAGATTCTCCCTTACAATCCTCAGAAACGATGTCAATTCAATCCCTTACACAGAGACAGTGAGATATGACAGATCTCCCCCCGGGTTTAAGCCACTCTGAATTTTGTGACACCAACAGAATCAGTGTAGCACATCAGTTCTCTATGTAGTAGCCTCCTCTGCTGGAAAATGAACAAGAATAGCTCTTGTGAAATATGGACAAATCGGCAAATTGTTAGTGAAAGTGCTTGATTAACACTTGGCAGGAAGGTGCACTGTACTGTTCAACTGCTCTTTATTTAGGATAAATAGCGTCACCGTCAGCTGCCATGTCCTAATGCCTGCCCCACCAAACTGCCTAGTGACAGGCAGGGCCCAAATCATCCCACATCAGATTTCACAGGTGATGAGGGGTACTTAGCCTGGACTGGCAGGGTGTGGTCACATGAAGAGACCTTCCTTTGCAGTATCGACCGGAATCTGGCTCCCTCCCTGCTCTGCAGTCCACACCCACTCAAATCCCATCCTTTCCTTCCAGCATCAGCCACCACCCTAGCCTTGGCCCTAGGCCTGGCCCCTTTCTCTGGTTTCAGTTTCTCAAAACCCCCAATCATTCTACTGCCAGAATATAATCATGTCAAAACCTTATCCTTCAACTCACTCCACCCTGGGCTTTCAACGCTGCTGGAGCCACCCATCTCTCCTCGCAACTCCGTTTCCTATTAGCTGCCCATACAAGCCTCGCTCCTCAGTTCAGTCTTTTCTCCATTTCTGCTTTTGACATCTGGACCTCATCATTACTGGATTCCTCTATTAATCAGAACCTGCCCAATCAAGTTGATCCAGTCATGGATTCCGCTCTCTCTTCCATGAATCTTTCCCTAAACTCCTATATCGCTGGCTGTGCATACACCAGAGTTCATTTTGAATGGCAAAAGTTCAAACATCTGTATGTCATCGATCCCTTACTGACGAATCGTGAGAGGCATCAGGAGCTATGATTTACTTTGAATTTACTATGTGCCAGGTTTCACCTTAATCTTCATGTTGATTTAAAAGAGATACAGCTCTCACCTGAATTAAAGATGAGAAAATTAAAGGTCGGGGCTATTATGCAAATTACTGATATCATACAGAGAACAGGAGATAAAGTGACATGCACAGAAAGCAAGGGGACAAAATGAATAGTCAGACCCCAAAGACTATGGATTAAGGACTGTACAGAAGATGACGTCAGGGGCTGGAGATGTGACTTAGTAGCAAAGATCTTACCTAATTTGCAGGAAGTAGACCTATGTTCAGTATCTAATATTTAAAAAAAAGTATACATACAGTCTCTCAATCTGTCTCTCTGTCTCTCTCTCTCACACACACACTCTCAGCTGCTCAACAATATTTGTGACTTAGATTTAAATTAGACAAGCATATCTATAAAGACTTAAATATTGACTATGCAAGACAGCCAGCAAGCCCAGAACAGTACTAACCAACATAAGTAAAAATGGAAGATTTACATCATTTAGAAAAGTTTCTGGGCCAGGGAGATGGCTTGGTTTAAAAAAAAAAAAAAAAGAAGAAGAAGAAGTACTAAAGTTCCATCTCAGAAACTAACACAAAAAGCCAGATGCAGTGGTGTGCAGCTGTAATCCCAACACGCTGTGGCAAAGCTGGAAGGCGGAAAGAGGAGAGCACCTAAATGCTGGCCAGTTAGCCTGGAGTATACAGCACAGGCAGGAACAATGAGAGAGCCTACAACCAGGTGGATGGCAGAACTGGTTCTCACTCCTCCGTATACATACCACGGCAAGGGTGTGACTGTGCGCACTCCCACCTCTCAGTGTCCCTCCCTCATACTGATAGCCACGTTAAAATACGTAAACAGAAGCAGATACAATGAACTTCACTGGTTTGTAAAATCCAGCCATCTAGACCATCAGCACTCTACTGAGCAGTTATTTTAAACTGACAAGATGTCTTAAAATATTCAACATATTAGAATAGGGCAGGGTTCAATGTCTTTGAGATCTGCTACGTGTTTTATGCAGTTAGTTCATCTCAACTTAAAATCAGCACCATTTCCAATGCTCAGGAGCCACAAGTGGACAAGGCTCCAGCCAGATGCAGGGCAGCCCTAGAGGGAACAGAAGAGTGGTACCAGCTTGGGGCTGAGTACAATCAACCTATGCAAGGAACTGTGCTACAGACCTTTTGGATACTTGAAAATCAGAGGAAAGCAGAGCCACTGTATTTTGGCATTTTAACACATTATCCCATCATTAAGTAACATGTCTGGTGGGTTCCAGAAGGATCTTGCAGCTTCCTGGTTATAGAATTTTTCAAAGAATGGATAGCTTCATGAGTTAGCATTTAACGATTGTCAAAAACTCTCCAAATACAAAGGCTGAGTATAAATGTTGCCCCCCCTCCAAAAAAACTGAGCATTGGGAAACACATGTCAAAGTAAGCATATCAGAGCAGAGTGATGCAGCTCTTCAGTGTTTTGCTTTCTTTCTGTTTCTACACCTCCCAGCAGAGCAGCCCACTGGGCAGCCCAGGCAAGAACTCGAGACATGAGCCCAATGGGCTCTGAAGACGAAAAAGCAAAATAAAAACATTTTCATGCAGCGTTTCCCAGAACAGGCAAAGCATTCTCACAATGATGGGAACTGACACATCCTGTGAGTCAGGCTCAAGGCTCTTCCTCCTCTCAATGGCAGTAGGCATACAGGCAGAAACGAAGGCCAGGCCAATTTTTCTAAAGACATCACTGGACAACTGGCTAATGGGATCCTATCACCATATAAATAAATCTATCTCAACTTCATACAGCAAAGAGTTTTTGCACACAGGCTCAGCTCAAAACCTCCACAATCTGATCCAGAAACAATCCCTGTTTCATCACCAAAGAGAAATCACACAACAAATTTGTCAAGCAAGAAAACATGTAGGTCAACAACAGCCTCCATTGAAAATGATCATGTAATTAATTCATAACAAAGAGATAAGAGACAATGACGCAGATGATTCGCTTGCTCTATAGACTATCAGGTTTTCCCAGGTTTAGGGGTCAGAGTCTGCATCTCATTTTGGTCTCCAGCTGGAACGAATGAGGTTTTTTTTTTTTTTTTTTTAAATCAGCTTGGGGTAATGGTTGAAGCTGTGTGTGATTCACTTAGCCAGCCATAGAGCATCACACAGAGATGCATCTCTGGCTCCAGTAAACAGCAGAAGCAATGTCTAGCCTCCCCTTCAAAGCTCATCTGAGAGCAAGCAAACTACCCAGGATTTTCCTAAATTTTTCCCTCCCACAGGAGAAGGAGTAACTGAACACTGACAATGTGAGCTTGACTGCTGTGTACGAGCTTGGATAATATAAAATCCTTACACAAAACCACTCTATTTTTTTTTCCTTTTCCTTTCTTTTTTTCGTTTCTTTCTTTTCTTCTTTTAAAGGGGTATTGCTGAGAATTGAACTCAGGGCTTATCACTATGTTAGACAAATGTTCTACCCTAGTCCACTGTATAAGCTAATTTTAGGGCAACAGGAAAGATTTTATTTCATATAGTTTGAAGATTTGAAGTTTATAAATGTAGATGCCTACGTAAGCAGTACAAACTACCCTGTAAGTAGAAACTCAGTTCCTGGCACGCCATTTATCCAATATGAGATTCAGACCATGAAAGTGATTCTCAACCTTCCTTAGTTCCTCTGTGAAATGCTATCATTAGATGGCCTCTACCTGGGTGTCTGAGCATAAAATGACAAGCAGTCTGCAATGAACTTGACACAGTCCCTGATGGCGAGCATGCAATGAATGAAAAGGCACCTCACTGCTATCGATGGTAAGTTTTCACTCTATGACTGGGGAAACCTAATGACCTAATGGGAAAAGTGCTTGATGCACCACTCTGAGGGATTGGGTCTGGGTCTGTAGTACTATATAAAAGTCAGGCACAGCAGTGCATGTGGATAATCCCAGCACTGGAGAATGTGGGGAGCACAGGAGGATCCTGGGAACTTGACAGCCAATCAACCTCATCAAACTGGAAAGCTCTGGGTTCAGTGAGGAACCCTGCCTCAAAAAGAAATAAACAAATGAATAAATAAATGAGGTATGAACACTTAATAAGTCACTGACCTCTGGCCTCCACATGTGTACTAACAGGCAATTGCACACACATGCACAGACATACAATACACACACATACACACACACATACACATACATGGTATGGGAAGAGAGAGGGAGAAAGATAGACAATAGATAAAGCCTTAAAAATATTGGGGATGGAGTGATAGCTAGGTGGTGCTCCTGATGTTCCAGAGATGCAAATTCAATTCCCAGCACCTACATTAGGTTCAATTCCCAGCACCTACATTAGGTAGCTTACAACTACCTATAATTCCAGCCCTAAGGGATTCAACTTCATCTTCAGACCTCTGGCACCACATGCATGTCATACACACACACACAGAGGCACCACATACATGTGGCACACTCACATACAGGCACCACATACATGGGGCACACACACCCACACACACAGGCATCACATACATGTGGCACACACGCACATGCATCTTTAAAAAAGAGAAATGTTTGCTCCAGTTTCTATGAATTAGGTTAGAGCACTCACTTCAATATTATCACACTTCTACCACCTTCTGAGACACTGAAAAGCATCCCCAGATGAAGGGTAAGACTTTGGGTGCACTCAGAGAAAAGAGGTGGGAACAGCCTGGTGGTGATATCAAACACCTTTAATCCCAGCACACTTTCAAGATAGACACAGGTGCATCTCTGAGTGTAAGGCCAGCATGGTTTACAGAGCGAGATCCAGAACAGCCAGGGCTACACAAAGAAACCCTGTCTAAAACACAAAACAAAACAAACAAAAATACCAGAGGTGAGAACTTTAAAAACTATTCTAGAATAGAAATGTATTATAGGTTGACTTGTGTTATGTCCAGAATATTTAAGAACTAAAGCCTCCACACTAGAATGTTACTTTATTTAGATCAAGTAGTTTTTACATTTAAAAAAGGGCTACATATTAATGTACTTTAAAATGAGATCAATATAGTGGGTTCTAATCCAATGTAGCTGATGTCCTTATCACAACTAGGAATGTCGACACACATACAAACATGCATATACACACCCCCCAAAAATGTCAAAGATGAAGTCTAGAACTGGGCCAATATGCCCATGTGTCAAAGGTTCCTGGGTAACACACCTAGAGTCCAGGACAGGTACACAACAGGCTCTCCCTCACAGTCTTCTCCACACCAGCCCTACCCCAGTCTCAGCCTCCAGGCCCAACAGACAATAAATTTCTGTTATTTAGGCCACCCAGTGTGTTAGCACCTTGTATGGCACCTGGCCAGTTAACACAGGTGAGATCAGGCAGCAAGAAGATTCTCTGTTTCAAAAGGTCTGACAAGACCTGGAAAGTATGCAGCCCTACAACATACTGATGTTCTCTCCAGGTCTATAGGGGAGTTTCCTGTCTCCACCCAATGGGGTCCAGTCATCACTCATTTTTAAGTCATGTCTCTGCAAAAAGAGGTAACCTTGAGACTAGCCAAGGCTAGTATGTCTACAGAGAGACTACAATTTTAAACAGTCCTCGTGTGTGTGTGTGTGTGTGTGTGTGTGTGTGTGTGTGTGTGTGTGTATACCAGTGACTCAGGTATCTATAAGAGCTAAAACCTTGGCAGCAACATCGGTTTTTGACCTTCATGGGAACTGATAATTTCAACTGGCAACAAATTCAGATCCTGACTGAGCAGGATGTGTCTGGTTCCCCAAGATTCCAGGGACTGTGGGCATTTCCTTGGCTTATGACTGCAGCTGACAGGAACTGCTACATCAAGATATACCATAAATTTAGTCTTTTCTGAATGCGGTCATTTTAATAAAGAGGCTCCTCTGATTTTCACTATGCTGCGTCGGCTGCTTCTTTATTATAATGGAATGCATAACTGGGAATAAATCTTTCATCAAAGCAAACACACACCCACAAAATAAACTCTGACTCCCTCAATCACACTGGAATGGCACTTCCCAAGGTTTGTCAAAAGGTCTTTCAATCCCATTCGCCATCCCTCAAACCTCCACCCATTTCACCCTGGTACTAAAAATTATCATTTACAAGGAAATTCCAAAAGCCAGAGCGTTTTACTTGCAAAGGGAAACCCCAACCTTTCTGGCCTCATTTCTCATGATGACGGCTGATTTTCCCACATGGAACTACATGCTAGATGCAAGTATTTAATGGGCCAAAGAAGCCATACAAACCTAGAAGATAAAAGATGTAGTAGTATATAGTCAGAAAGGATGTAAACAATGAGGATTTGGACTTGTCTTATTTCATAAGCATGAAGATCAGCCTCTGCATCTGGAAAATAAAATGCGTACTTCGGGAGTGGTCATGCTAAAATTCTCATAGCCATACCCGAGCCAAGGCACTCGCCTGAATTCATCAAGTCTTACCATTTTACATTGTTAAGAACAAATTTTGAGATTCAGTAGGCTGAGTCTTTGCTTCTTCCAGAACCCTAACTTCATCCCTCCACACATACCAATCCCCTGGGTTGAAGCTCCACATTCACAAAGCTCCCCAACTTTCCCCACTGTCAAAACCGAGATCCTGTCACCAGTCCCACCCACAGCTGGTTTTGGTTTAGGGGCACAGCTGGGCTCACCCTGGAGGTCCATTTAGTATTCATGTTCTACTTGTGTTTTGTCTTGAAGATTTGAGGCACATGTTTACTTCTCTCCTTCTACTTGGGTTTATCAGCTTCTTGGGAGTAGGGGGTGGGGTGAGGGTGAGACAGATTCACTGCATGGTCAGAGCTAGCTTTGAACTCCCAATCTTCCTGCCTTCACTTCCCATGTCATGTGTTGGTCAGGTTTGCATCACCATGCCCTTATTTTCAGACATCACACACACACACACACACACACACACACACACACACACTTTGTATTCCTTTATGTCTTCTTTTCTAAGTCTAGTTCAGTTGTAAGGATGCCCCATATCAAGTTACTAATATAAACTAAAAAATGGCATTGTGGTAATTTGCATGTAATTAGTCCCCATAATCTCATAGGAAATGGCAGTATTAGAAGGTGTGGCTTTGTTGGAGTGGATATGCCTTGTGAGAGAAAGTGTGTTACTGTGGGGGCAGGCTTTGAGGTTTCCTATGCTTGGGATACCTCCTAGTGTCTCAGTCAACTTCCTGTTGCCTTCAAGAAGTAGGACTTTTAGCTACGCCTCCAGTACCACATCTGCCTACATGCAGCCATGTTCCCCACCATAAAGATAATGGACTAAACCTCTGAAACTGTAAGCTAACTTCCTCAATAAAAAGTTTTCCTTTATAAGAGTTGCTGTGGTCATGGGGTCTCTTCATAGCAATAGAAACCCTAACTAAAAAAGGTATCCACTATGGAAGCACCTCTTCAGCCTCTGTAGATTATCTGTAGTGTCCCAAATATATTTTGGGATCTGTCTAACAACAGCCCAGAGCATCACACTGAATTCCCCATGACATACATATAAGCCTGCCCTAGTCAGAAAGTCAAGCTGAGGAGTCACACCCCTACTGAATCTTCACCTCCACAATGATCTTGGCATAGCAGAGTGACCAGCATGCCACCCATGGAGGAACTCCTTTTGGTCACTCTTATCCTGAGTTTTCTTCTCAATGGCTCAAAGTGACCTGGCTGCAGACCTCCCAGGCACAGCCTGGCTGAAACGTGATCACACCAGTAGGTCACCTGTCTTCCCTTTATGTAATCATGAACCTGATCTGCCATTCTCTGCTGCCTACCCTCAGAAACACAAAGGACTCTTTCTCCCCTTTCTTTCTAGCACAAAGACATGCAGAAACATGGGCTGGCTGATGGCTCTCGACACTTGGGAGACACCATGTGTTTCAGTAAAGAATAGTGTTTAGCTCATTTAATTGAACATCATTTGTAAAGTTGCTTTCTTGTGAATATATAAGGAGTAATACATACACACATCTCAAAGTGAAAGGCAGACCTTTAAAAAGTAATCCTCCCAGGTCCACTCACACCCTACTGTGGTCCTTCCCTCCCAGGCTCTCTGGAGCCTGTAAATTATAAAATCTTTCACTTTTATAATCTAAAGTTCCTTAGGATGAGGAACTGCTAAGCATCACTCCCTGAGATGTGTTTCTAACCTCCAATAGCACATTTAACTTTCTGGATGAAGAATTAAATCAGAAGAATAAGAGAGTTGTCAATCTAAGTGCAAAGCTGCTTCCCAGATCACTACCATTTCATGAACTCAAATCTCTATCCCAAGCTCCAACATTCAGGAGACCAGGACTTGTAACACCTGGCTGCAAAAACTGGTTTTACAACTTAGAGCTACAGGATTCGATAGGAATTGCTGCGGCTCTCTAGGCTTCTAGGCTTCAGTTCCTTAATCTGAAAAACTGCTTAATTATAAAACCTACCATCTGAGATTAGTGGAAAGAATTCCCATCAAGTGCCTGGTAAAATATGCAGTATCTGGCATAATAACCTGTTAGAATCAGGACTACCATATGGCTGGTTAACAAACTGGGGGTTGTCTTAAGAAGGTTTTCCTTCTGTGTCTTTATTCCCTCCATTTGCCTATCTAGTGATGGAGTTTGAGGAAACACTTTGCGATAAATCCGGGAAGCCCTGTAGATTGGCCTGGCTCTAACCAAGCAATTTCCTTTGCTCTCCTCCCCCAGGGCCACTCCTTGGACATTCCTTCTTAGCACTCACTGCCAAAATCAAGACCTTTTAGTTGCCAAACTCAGAAGCCTTTACTAGTGTTATTATTATGATTTTTTTTTAATTCATGGAAATGTTTCAATTTTTATTTAAAACTGAGACTCCAGTAACACTCTATGGCCACCAGTTTAAATTTTTTTTCAACCAGCAACATCATCCTCCTTGCCTTGGTTCAGACCTCACACCCTCTACATGAAGAGCGCTCCAATGATCTCAATGTGGATAGATGGAAGCAGTCCAAATTCTCTTGGACTGATTTCTCCCCACTTGGCAGTCCTGGAAACTGAACACAGGCCCTTATGAATGCTGGGCAAATGCTCTACCACTGAGCTACATTTCCATCCCAAATTCCCTTATTTGGTAACTTATAGACTGGTATCTCAGGAACTGGGCAAGACTGTCTATTACTCGACTTTCCTCTTTAACTAAGCCAAAGGTGATGTGCAGGGCTGGGACACTGGCCAGTGGTGAAGAGGGCAGAGTCTTCTTGGGGGAAGGGCATCTGAGGAAGTGGCATGACTGGGGTAAACGGTTGAGCTACCTGATCTTGCCCAAATCACTTCACATTCTCTGAATGGTAGCTAATTTACTTTAAGAGTGAAGGAAATAGTCATCCCCAAAGCATCTTGTCTGGCCTATTATCAGAGCAGTAAGTACATAGCAACTCTTCATAATGCAGCCTAAGAGATAAGTAGGTATGCATGCATGTAATGCACTAACCATAAAGACGAAGCCTCAGTTACTCCAAACACAGAAGCCAACCTGCCCAAATAAAATTCATAGCAAAGCATAAAAACCCAGGCTCACCTTTAATTATGTAATCTTAAACAATAATAGAGCAAATATTTTGACTGTGACTTATATGCCTTCCACCTAATGCTCTTCCATAAATTTCTTTCATGCAACAGTTTTGCTCAAAGCCCTTGGAATGCTGCTTGTTACAAGCCTCAGATCCCAGCACAGTTTAGGACGTAAGAATTTGTTACGTATCACTATGTAACCCCTTGCCACTCTCTCTGATGGGAGAATTCTGACACTATCCCCAGCTCTTCCAATCCAGAGTCTCCTATGATAGGCATCTAGTGAAAGAGAATCCCAGGAATTCAAGGTGGGAGAGGGTGGTGAACAATGGTGAACAGAAAGTACTGAGTTCAAGTTTCTTAAAGACCAAGAGGAACAATGTTGACAATGTAATTCCTTAATCACTCCTATTCTGGCCAAGTGTGGCAAATTAACACTTACAAGACTGGAGGACTGCCATGAATTCAAGGCCAGCCGTTTGTACAAAGTATGATTCTCTCTCAAAAACAAAACACAAAACCCACCCAAAGTTAATGAATAATAAACACAAATTAAAGTGACATGATAAATCATAATCTTGGCAGCTTTTACTGATGCTTTAATTTGACCAGTCCTTTCTTTACATGACACAAACCTGAAGAATTTATTACAGGCTGTTCTGAAAGCTGTACACACCAACAGCAAACCTAAAGCATGCTCATTCACAGTCATCCCCGTGAGCTGGTGCCCAGTGCTTCAGGAATCTGTAGTTTATTAACCCATCGCCTTATCAGGGCAAGGATAGGGCTGTTTCTGTAGGCCCGTGGAGCACAGTGGAGCAGCCAGACCATGAGTCACCACGAGTGAGTACTTACATCACTCTTCCTAAACTTCGCTTTCAAGCTCTTCATATTTAGTCCATTCAGCCTTCCAAAGTCCTAGGAGATTTGTCAACACCTAAGCAGAAAAAAAAAATAATAATGAATGAATGTAGATTGCCAAATAAACACTCCAGATTTTCTTCCTTGATTGGATTACAACACAGGGCATGAGGAGGAGGCAGGGCTGGGTTGAGGTGCCTGTCAGTGAGCAGCTGGGAAACAGTGAAGAACATAAGCCCTCCCACTCACCATACACACCCTCCCTCCAACCAACCTTCTGACGTGTGTAAATTAGAAGAAAAAAAAACTTTTATCTTCCTCATTTATTTTAACTGACATATACAAATTACACATACCACAGAAAATGTGATATTCAGAAATATGTACACATTGTAGAATAGCAAATGAGTCAATTAACCCGCACATTACTTCACACATTTCTCACTGCATTCTGATGAGAATCTTTAAGCCCTAGTAAATTTTGTACACAGACTAGAATATATAGGTGTCACCAGGCTATACAACCGAGCTCTGGAGTCCATCCTGTTGTTTTTTTGCGCGTGAATAGAATCTCAACACCGGGAATACCACACTAGAGTTTATTATCGGGAAAGCAGACAGAAAGAGAAAAGGGAAGGGGTCTTGTGTGAGCACTTTCTTTAAGAGGGAGGGTGGGCCATGTTTGCATAGCCACACCCAGGGGCTCTACTCCATCCCAGGTGAATGCTGGCCTTGGGAATGCTCACACATCCCTCCTGTCAAGCAGAAATACATCTTTTGATTAGCACTTACTCAATCCCCTGTCTTCACCATCAAACCCTGGCAATGGCCACTCCAGTCTCTGCTCCAGTGAGTTAGACTTGGATTCTCTACATAAGTTACCAAGCATTAAAAGTAGAACAAGTTGAAGGGTCACTTAACTAGCAGTTCTGCTGTGGGTGGGTGTGGCGTCCCCTAGGGATCCCACTGCTGGGAGCTTGGTGATATGGGACTTGATGGAATCCTGGTGGAGGTGAGGCCTGGGGGAGGTCTTTAGGTCTTTGGGAGAGTGCTCTGGAAGAGAATACTGGTCTCTTGGAATGAGAGTAAACTGACCCTTAAATCTCTGCCTTTCTAGCAATATGAGCTTTGACTTTCACAGGACTTCCTAAGACTGTCCTTTGCTGCAAGGCCTTCTCTCATGAAATATGCCCTTGAACCTCCACAATTGTAAACTACAGGGCTGGAGAGATGGCTCAGGGATCAAGAGCACTGACTGTTCTTCCATTCAATTCACAACATCCACATGGCAGCTAACAACTGTCTGAGATTCCAAGATCTGACAGCCTTACACAGTTATACATGCAGGCAAAACACCAGTTCACATAAAATAAATAAATAAATAAATAAATAAATAAATAAATAAATAAATAAATTGTTAACTAATAACCCTTCTTTCTTGATAGTGTTACCCAGCATGGGCATTTTATTACAGTAATAAAAACTAATACATGACTACTTGAAGTAATCTCTTAATAAATCCTTCATTTTGCAATTATGCCATTTACCTCCTTTTGAAGGCAGGAATAGAAGACGATAGAAAAAAGTTTCTATTTCACGTGCTGTTCATTCCATACTTATTTTTTTTCAGTGTTTGCCTTCTTCCCCAGCTTCTTCCTCTTAAGCGCACAGTGGAGTTGGCAGAAAATGCCAGGAACAACAAAATCTCCACACAAATACCTCATTCCTCAGGGGACCCACTCTAAACAATGTTAAGACTCCTGGCCCTTTTTCCATTCAATTCTTTGTTGGTCCTGGAAGTCTTCATGAATCACTGCACTTAGGAGGTAACATGTCTGTCCCCTAGAAGTTAGATGTAAGGTTTCAGAGTAAAACAAAAACAAAAAACAAAAACAAAACAAAAAACAAAAGAGAAAAAAAACAAAAAGAACAGCTTGGGATCTGAAACACCTTGGACTGGCACCTTGGAGCCCATTCCCTCCAGAGGAACACCTGACCCAGTCTTGATGTTGAGGTGAGGAAAACAGATCTGCTGGGAGTGGATGCTGAACTAAGCCACCTTGGGACCTTGGGACCTTCTGCCCTTACTGGGGAGGAGATAAGGAGATGGGGAGAAGAGAGAGTGACTGGGTGGGGCAGGAGGAGGGGGAAGGGAGTTTGAACAAGGGGATACATGTATTAAAAAATAAGTCTTTATTCATAATAAAAATAAAATAAAATAAAATAAAAAAGTGTACAGACACATCCACTGAGAGATGTTAAAGTTTTCACCATAGTAAGTACTCAATAAATGCCAGTTTCAAACTTGACCTCACTGACGTAGTAACAGCAGGCTTCCACTAGCAGTACTGCTACAGCAGAGAGTTATGGAATAATGGTAAATGTCTAACACCTCTCAATATTATTTGTAAAAGTGTTTCAAACCCACCTCGTGTTTGCCAGTCTTGTTTGAAATAAACATGACTTATGAGATGAAAAGTGGGGTAGACACAAGGCAGCGAATGACTCTACCCATCCTTCTCCCGATGGCCTTATGGCTGACTCCAGAAGTCACCCTACATGCTACCCTCAGATGTGTTTGAGTCCACCATTGTTGATGCCATCAAGCAGAGCTCTTGATGAAGAGCATGAAAACAAGGTCGTCATGTTTTTGGGTGGCATTTATTTGGGGATCTCATGCCAATGAGTGAGACCTTTCAAGGTCCTTTCAATCCTCCCAGCTTCTGTAGAAGAGACAGAGTGCATGTTGCCTTGGAAAGTGCATAAACTGTAATTGCACACTGCTAATTGCTGAGTACTCAATCACAGTGTACCTAGAATAGGCTCACATGGAGCAAAGAACACAGTTGTCAAAGTGGACCTCACTGATAAATCATAAATGAGCTGGTTTTCACATGGAGCAAGGAACACAGTTGTCAAACCTCATTGATAGATCAGAACTGAAGTGGTTTTTTTCCTATGTGAAAACAAACCAATGTCTGTTCAAAATGACTGCAAAATAAAAATGATAATGGAATACTACCAAACTGTCACTGCCTAGGGCTTCTGGAGCAACTGTTTCTAAACAATGGAAACCATCCTTCAAATTCAATTCCTTGCACTGTCTCAAAATAACCAAGGAAGGAGATAAAATCGATGCAATGGAAACAGAGAAAAGAGAAGCCACAGCTGGAAAAACCACAAAGTGAGTGGCCCACCAAGGCAGAACCACCCAGCATTCCTTCATTCACAGAACAAAAGGTGGGTAAGAGTTTTTCATTTGAGGTCATAGGGGTTATAAGGGTAGTGTGTGTGTGTTTGTGTGTGTGTGTGTGTGTGTGTGTGTGTGTGTGTGTGTGTTTACCTTTGGCTTCCTTTATTTTTTATTTTTATTTTCTTAAAGCCTGGCATTGAGAAGTATGTGGACTGTTATTTGGAGAGAATTAAATAAATATAACAAATTCCAAAAGTTCTCAAGGGAAGGTATGAACTATTAAATGAATGTTTTCCAGTAGCCCAGGGTTTGACTGGGAGATAGCTGGGTGGTCTATGGGTATGGCTCCATGATGAGAGACAAAGAACAGTGCTAAGGAGCAAGTATTGGAAACAGATTAGTAACCCTAGAAACAAGCCCTCTGCTTGTTAATCCCGAAATTTGTAAAAGGAGCTAACACAGGAAGCCATAGCTAGTGGGAGGTTACCTGGCCCACAGTTGACACCAAGTTTACTGTGCCCCAGCATCTCCTTTTCTAGAAGATGATTTAAGAGTCAATCACAGACTTGCCTTCCTTCAGTCAACTGGGATTTTACAGCTCCAATTCCAATGCATGGGATAAACTACAGTTTGTCTTGTATAAAGTGGCCTCCAATTGCAGCAAGGAGACACTAATGGCAGCCTTGGAAAAGCCACTTGAGTTGGCTATTTCAGACTAGCTATGCCTCTATTTTTTAAAATGTTGTTTTGCTTTTTTTTTTGACTGTTTTTTTTTTTAAAACTTTATTTATTTATTTATTTGCCTTGGTGTTTGCCTGGAACTGGAACTACAGACAGTTGTTAGCTGCCATGTGGGTGCTGGGAATCGAACCTGGGTCCTCTGGAAGAGCAGACGGTGCTCTTAACCGCTGAGCCATCTCTTCAGCCCCCTTTTTGACTGTTTCTTTGAGACAAGGTTTCTCTATGTGTCTTGGCTGTCCCAGAACTCATTTTGTAGTTCAGGTGCTAGCCTTGAACTCACAGAGATCCCTTTGCTTTATCTCCTGAATGCTGGGATTACAGGTGTGAGCCATCACTGGCTAGTTGAATGGTGCACATCTTACTGGATGTGTCTTACAGGAGTCAAAGAGCTGCACAGCAGCCTATACACAGAAAGATGACACACTCCACATGAGCAGGAAGGTAGAGTGCCTATAGAAAAACAACCTGAACTAATGTTCTTATTGCAAGCAGATAAGAACATGTGCCCATTATGCCGAAACTGCTGCCTGCTCAATTCAAACTGTGTCACTGAGACCTGTCACCTATTGCTAGTTACTAATCATGATGAACAGCATGTTAAACAAGAAAGCTTGACCATAAAAAAATTAGACCTGCTCACTTAAAAATATGTACAGTAAGTCGAGGCTCCCTTTGGGGTGATACAATCTTGTTAATATTTATTGTCATGATGGTTGTGTAATCTATGAACATATTAAAAATGATTTGACTATGCACTGGGGCTGAATGTTACAGGATAGCTCAACAAAGCTGGTACTAAAAACAAAGCAAAAATCTTCATTTCCTTTCTAAGACTTAGCATTAGGAAAATTCTAAGTGCAAAACCCTTAGAGTAAGTTCAACAGGATTTAAAAAGAAAAGCATGTCAACAAGCAATCTCCTGAACTGGAAAAAGGTGATTATACCCAAGAGATTTATTTAGTTATTTCCTTATTATCCCTCATCACTGATTCAATGTATGTTTACGCTCACCCTACTCTCAGTGTGGCCCAGAACCATCCCCCCACACCACCCCCAGATCCTCTTGGCTCTAGGACATCCTACTTACACTTCACCATCTCAGTGTAGAAGAAGCTAGACACTGGACAGACGGTTAAGATGACTGTTTCTGGGCAGCAAGAGAGCGGGGAGCAGATGTGGGGGGGGGGACTCTTATGTTCCATGTGAGCCATTGGTCATGTACGGCCAACAGGAATATGAATTCATAAAAGCAGACAGTGGCTATATACACACACATATACTTAATATTTGAATCACAAGAATATTCTAGCACCTGACAGATCACACCAAGCAACCCAAATCCTCTGAATTACCACAACATTAGGAGACCAAGGTCCTTTAGCTAATTTTTGCATCCTAGAATGTGGAAATTACTGCATGGATTTCTCAGGCACAACACTAACGTGTACGTAGACAAGCTTTGAGGTTTTTCTTCTTTGGAGTTAAAAAGAACGTTAGACTTAAAATCCACACTCACAAAAGTGTCAAGTGGAAGGAACCAAAATCCTCATTTCCCCAGAAAATAATCTCTTGGTAGCAAAGATGGATGCTTACCAAGAGCTATGCAAACACATGGTTCTCTCAAACAGACAGAACAAAAATATTCTCCAAAAACCTCTCTAGGATAAATACAACTATTCCAGGAAGGCAGTCCTCATAACCATCTCTCCAACCCCACAGAAGCTGCTTTAACTTGGCCTCATAGCTGGGGCTTCCCTAGGAGTTATAACACTGTTTCTGAAACAAAGAAAATAAATTGGGCAGCAGGACCCAGTGAATACTTCCCCTCTCGCTTTCGACTTTTCTACAGTAGACTGGTCTAGTCTACCAACACTGAATTTTAAAGACATTTGGACATACAGGTAATGGAAAGAAGACTCATAACTGACGCAAGGTACAAGGAGAGAATGATTTTGGAAAAAGACTCAGACTCTCACAATTAGGTGTTAAATGCTGCACATCACTGGAAATGCTTGAGAGCAAAAAAACAAAAACAAAAAAAGAACTGGAGAATCATTTATAAATGGGACAGGATTCCATCTGGCCTTAAGCACAGGATTTAGGTTGAAGGATGGACACAGTGTTTCTCCAAGCCTGGGCCATATATCTGCACAACCTCCGTAAGCAATCCCATGATGCTGAGTGCACCCACTGGGAATCAGGGCAGAGTCCTCTCCAAGACACTTCACTTTAGATTCTGGCACAAAAGAGGGAGAATTCAGGAGCCCCGTTAACATTTTCCAGAAAATTTGAAAATTTTCATGTTAGGCTGCCCACTAACTTTGGAGTAGAGGAATTTTTTTCAGAGTAGAATTTTGCTGACATATCCCTGGCCCTGACCACCATCAATCAATGTGAACAATCACATAGGGCAGAGATACAAATTAGGTGTCCTCACAGGCTCAAATTTAACCTCAGCAGAATTCTCTCTTATCTCCAGCACTACAACAGTTTTACTGGGATTTGTGTGAAGGCAACATAATGATTAGGTTTCACTGCATATTGATCCCAGTACTGAGAATTTAAAGGATTATTCTTCCTTGGCCTCTGAAGTCTTCATACATTGCCTCCCTGCCCCCCACCTCCAGCATCTTCCACAGCCACATACCAACCCCAGCCATGGGGCAGACCCTGAGTAATGCATTGTGAAGTGCAGAAGAGACTGAGAATCATCAAACAGAATCTTGGAAACAAGTTCTTAGAATAGAGAGATTTTTGTCAGCCTGACTGTGCAGACAGCTGGGGGCAAGCCCAGCAATTCTGTGAAAGGCAATTTGCCAGTTTCATTAATGCCACATGATTCTACCATTCAGCATGGGCATTTCCCCTGCTCAATTCAAAGTCAGTCAGTGAATCATCTTCTCTCCATCACTTAGCTCTAATCATCACATGAAGGGCTTTAATCAATGAGAAACAATTCGAAAAGTTATATCTTCGTTGTCTTATAATTTGAAAGATCAGATATAATACTCAGATTCATTCATTTTTTTAAAGTAATGTAATTCTCAATCAAAGCTTAATCTCTTATAATTATATCCTTAATCACAATAGCTTGATGTTGTATACAAAGCATTATTATGAACAGAAAAAGTTAGACTCAAATGTTACATATCCACCTATTCCAGGCCAAGGTTTCACCTTCAACCTCAGCCATGCTCTCTTCAGAGTCACACTGGAATTGAAAAAATACCTTATAAACTAATGAATTTCTGTTGAACTAGAAGCAGAAATATGTCAGTCATTTCATTCTGGTGAGGCAAATCCAAAAGATTTAGGGATTGAGCATAAAACTGGTGGCAGTGACCTTGGACTTCCTCTTCACATTCGGAGTAAAGGGTCAGAAACAGAGACGGAAGGGATCTTTCATTGGAGGAAAAGACTAAACAAAACTAAACAAAAAACCTATGCAGCAATTCACACCATGCCTACTTGGCCTCATGCAAGAGACTCTGGAAAATGACATCAGGAAAAATTCGATAGATGTTGGAGTCACACCTGGCCATCTAAAGGTGCGAGAGAAGCTGGCCTCCACTGACACTGAGAAGTGGAGAAGATGCCTCCACAGTGCAATCTGTTCGAGTGCCGGAACGTATCTGTGTTCATGTGTTTCCTATGTGTTACACGCAGATAACCAGCCACAAATAGCAGAATGTTGTCTTAGATCTCTAGAAAAGGGTAGATTAGATGAACAAAGAAGGAACGGAAAAGCTGACAGCCTTGCAGAGAATTAGAGATCAGCAGCAATGCCACCCTCCTCCTCTGGAGAAGCCACAAAATTCAAGTTGAGGGGTAGAGAGAAGGAGTTTCTGATTGTCCCTTTTGCTGCTCTGCAGGGACCACCATAACAACGCAGCAGAGGGCTGGAGGTGGCTGAACAGAATGTAGTGTCACAGCTCTACAAGCCCAGTGGAAAGGAATAGGCAGGCTGTTGCATTATGAGGCCTCTCCTTTGGGCTTGTGGATGGCCATCTCCTTTGTTTATATTTGGTCTTTCTCTGTGTCTATGTCCTAAATTGCCTCTTCAGAGGACACTGCGGTTCTTGAATGAGCCCTGACCATATAAATTTTGTTTAGCTTTAAAAAGCCCTATTAACTGCATCTCTAAATACAGTCATATTCTCAAGTACTTGAGCATATGAATTTGGGGGCACCCAGTTCAACCTTTAACACCATAGAAAAATCCCAAGAACCAAATTCAGCTCCTAAACATGTATCAGCCTCAGAGAATACAGTACTGTGTAGCCTAGCCGTGGTATCGAACTTGAGACCTCCTCAACCCATCCCTCCACAACTCCAATTGTATCAAAGCAGGGCTCTTTGTTTTGTTTTTTAAGACAAGATTTCTCTGTATAACAGCCCCAGCTATCCAGGAACTCACTCTGTAGATCAGGCTGCCCTCAGACTCAGAGATCACCTGCTTCTGCCTCTGCTGGGATTAAAGGCATATGCCACCATAACACACTATCAAAGCGAGACTCTTCACAGAGATCCTAACCGAGCAGGAGGATGAAGTCGGTGGGAGAGGACAGAGAGAAAAGGGAAAATGACTTGACTTTGAACCTCATTTTATCCTATCAAATTTTCTAAAAGTGGATGTTCTTGGCTTAAAAAAAAAAAAAAAAAAGAATTGGACATTCTATGTTCCGAACTCAAAGTAATTAGCCACTGAGCCTGTAACTTTTAAAAATCTATAATAATGAGAACAGTGAGAATAAATATAAATCATATAAATAATATAATAACTACTTTTCAGGCAGCTGAGGACAGCACAAAGTTTTATGATATTTCATAAATCTTACTAATTCACCAAATTAAATAGATACATATAAGTTTTTAAAGAAGTAAATTTTCCTGAGCATTAATTATGGGCTGGGTGCTTTCACACATATTATCTCATTTATTAAAGTACAGATTTAAAAGTATTATCCATACAATTAGTAAGAAATGTTTAAGTTCATGAATATGCCAATAACTCTGATAAGAGTTATTTAACATTCACACTGAATATCATACAACATTCAATAAAGGATAATAGTTAAAAATTTTTAATGTTTTAAATAATTTTCAAATGGAGCTTCATTTGGCAATAAGATCTTTCTAAGATAAGGTAATAGCTCACATTTTTCTTTTCACAGAAAATAAATGAGCACATTCTTTTAGGATCATAAATGTCATTGTGATGCTAAATCAAAACAACCATGCATGAAAACTCCAGAGAACATTAATCATATATTCACAACTTAGATCTATCCAGGAGATGACATTTTTCTTGAGAACCAAATATATCTTTCTTCTTTGGAAATAAATCCTGACATCCATGGGATTTATCTTAGCCCATGAGTCAACCACAGCCATAGGCACTGATGAGAAACGCCCATGACTCTAGCAGCTTCGCTATCTGCTCTGGCAAATCAACTACTCATGCTTCAGTCAAGCCTACCAAAAAATCCCAAAGCTACCTCCTGCCCTAAATCCATGTGATTTTCAAAGACACTGGCTTAACAAAACAAGCTCTCTCTGCAATGAAAGTCTTTCTAGACTAAGAAATGTGGTGTGACTGTCCCTTGGAGGAAGGCAAGTTTTGAGGTCTCTCCAACATTCTCAATGGACTGTTTACCTTTTGATACTCACCTCCATTTCGCCTCCTAGGCACATCACAGTGTTCCTCCCTTAAGGGAACAACTGCCTGCATAGATTTAGATGCCACCCTCAATGTCCAGGTGTCTGAAGGCACAGATCCCATGTGTGAAAGGGCTCCTGGGCTCCTTCCTTTGGGGTCCATGACTTAAATTTTATTCTTCTTGCAAATCAGTCAAAAAGAAAACAGATCTGCTGGGTCTGATGGCCATACCTAGAATCGGAGCACCAAAGAGGTTGAACTAGGAAGCTTAAGAGTTCAAGATCAATCGGGGCTCTCTAGTGAGATTGACTCAAAAATAAACTAAATTGATAATATTTTCATGTGTGATCTTAACAATTAATAATGACAATAAAAAACCAAATGTAACATGTACAGAAACCGGTTACCATTTGACTCAGTTTTTCTATTGCTATGTATCTGAGAGAAAAGAAAACATATCCACACAGAGACTTGTACATAAATATTCACAGACATGTTCATGACTGCACAAAAGTAAAACTCAAGTACACAAAGCCTGACATTTCTATATAATGAAACAACGCCAGCAGCAAGCAGGAGAATACTGTGGATGATGCATGATGGAGTATGGGAGTGTGCTGACAATATGGTGCTGAGTACAACTGCCTCCCATGATGCACTGGTGGTGTGTTGATACAGTGGGGAGCACAGCGGCTTGCCAGGGTCCAGCATGGGTGAGGCTCAGAAACAACTTGTGAAGGCAATCACTTATGACCACATAGCACATGATTCTACTTCTATGACATGTTTGAGACAGACAATGTAATAGATAAAAGTGGAGTAGCTGTTGTCTAGGGCTGGCTAGGGAGAGACTGCAATGACAGGGGGCTTGCACATCTTTATTGATGTATTAAGTCCCTGGCTTGTATACTGAAGTTGATGATGTATCATGACAGAATATAAATAACTCCTCAGTAAAGCTGCTTCTAAAAATATCAAATGCAGAAAGTAAGAAAGGAGTTCCATATGCACAGGGTTTGGTTGTGAAAAATCTTTATAGTGAGTGAGAAGACAGCTCTATTCATGGTTATATTTACTCCCTTGGTTTTAGTCTTTAAAAAGATTTTGTTGCCAAAAGTTGGCTAACTGCATATTTCGTCAGTTTTTTGACTCAGTTCCACAACAGGGACAAATTGGTCCTTCCATGAGTGGCAATGTTAGGAATGTCACCTACAATAGTCACAGTGAGTGACTGTGAAATCTCTACCGAGGCATGGGGTGTCATAAGTACTTATCAGAATAAGGGACACATACGTGTGATACATTATTTCGTGAATGACAAAAACTGGGAGCAGGAGAAAGATTGGGGGATGAAGAATCCCCAGTGATATCTGTACTCAACTATAACACTTGGACCTTTTAACACCTAGTTCAAACAACTATCAGCCCAGCCTAACTGAGCATTAGTGCTCCCTAGCTAGCAGGTCCATGGGCTCCATCAGAAAAAGCAAGTAACTTTTAATATGAAGGACGTAGAGAACATTTCCACAATGGAACTAAGACTTAATATGTTCTCTCAGTTGAATACAAGGCCACAAACCTACATGCCTTATGCCTGATGCTACAAGGGTTTAGATGGCTACTCAAGACCTTGCTATTTAAGTGGACAGATAGAAATGAGAAGGAAGCAGTCTATGATGTCATACTCATATTTTACATACTGAATTACCAAGAACATGCACAGCTTCTGTAGAAATGAGGAATCACAAAACTAATGCTTACAGAATACAATAAGCCTTATTGCTCGGAAAAAAAAAAAAAAAAGTCCATGTGGACTGGTGCCCTTGGACAAAAATAGCAAGACAGACTTGCACAGTCAGAACTCCATTATGGCCATTATACCACGTAGCTTCTTTATAGAAATGCTCAAAGTTTAGGTGAAAATCCAAGATGAGCAGGGGAGCTTAGTTAGACATGAATTTAGCAAAAGCATTACACTGACTTTTGTCCTGTATTTTGTGCCCTATACATGGAATTGGGACTGAACCACATCCCCAGTGGCTCTACGTGACAGTAGCTCCTCTGACAATGTGGCAAGTAATGCTGGCTACCACATCTAGACAAAGAAATCTTACTTAGTGCTGCCCAATACCAAGGCCACTAGCCACAGATGGCTACTGGTGTAACTGGGGTAAACCAAGATATACTATAAATGGGAAACACACAGGTTTTGTGGAAAAAAAAATGTTCACCTTCTGTTATCACTACTAAATGTTGTGTTAATTATATATTAGAAGTGATAGCATTTGGATGTATTATTCATTTTATACAAGATAATACAAAGATACACTGATTTGATAGATGCTGAAGAATGATTTATTTTTCTACTTAAGCAAGTATGTTTCTGTGAGAGTAGAAAAGTTTGCATGTACAGTCTAACACTGCAATTCATAACATGTAATGGCCTTGAGTCTCAGCCAAGCTTTTTCAGGCAGTGATCAATGGTATTGGTTGGTGGGACAGCTTGCACTGTATAAAACCCTGTGCAACATTCAGAACCAAGGCCACAGCAAACTGGTGCAGTGCATTATGGGTAAGTGTTGCGCAAGATACCTCAGAGTCATTTGTGTTTGTTTTTTTAATTAATTTTTTGTCACTGTGTATTCAGAAACTCTTCACTGTTGCTTCCTTTCTCACAAATCTTACATTTGGTTGTTGTGGGATGCTAAGCCACAGTCTGGGTATTTGAGATTTAAATGACTGCTTTGCAATATTTCTTTTTCTTTTTTAATTGTATTACAAGTGAGGACTGCCTTATTTAATGCAATCACTTCTGAATTAAATGGTATTATCATTTGCAGCTACCAGATTAGAAAACTATAGAACAGAAACTTTTATTTGGCTAAAGTGGCAACATTTACCACCAAAATCAATAACAAAGTTCAATTTTTGAGTCCATCATGACTCTGAGTTTTATATTAGACAACACTAAAAGTAAAAGTTGGCCAGAGCCACCTTATTAGTACTAAAAAAAAAAAAGTGAGTTGCCTTGAAAGGTGGAACAATCCTAGAATGGCTGCTGCAGGAGAGCACCTGTGCTCAGGACCCTGCATGGACCAATTTGTGAAGGATGCTCCCTTTAGTGCTCCATCCCTTCCTCTCATATGTGAAGCAGAAGTTTAACCAGTAATTTTATTGAGACTGCAAATCAAATCCTTCCCCACTTGGCTTTGCTGAAGATACTAACTAACTAACAGAGAAAATCTAAAAACAGAGAAATATAATTCAGCTCAGCAGGCAAACACAGACTAAGGTAGAAGTTCCCATATTTTTGGCAACAATTCAGAAAACTAAAATGTCTGGTATATAAGATACTTCTATTGTTAGGACATTTCTGTACCTGAAGAAGTCATATTGTCTTGTACAATTCTCTCCAACATACGTATACTTTCGATTCTGTAAAGATGCTGTAATTCTTCAGGAGAGTGAAAAGCACTAATACTATTTTTTAAAGGGTAATTCTAAAAAAGCTGCTCAAGATGACAGTGGTAAGGCAGGGGAAAGCTGGTGATGCCTGCCACATACAGAAGTGCCCACAGCCTGCAGGCGTCCACCTTGTCCCAAAGCAGATAGTGACTCTATTGTATGGGCTGCAGTTTCTGTTTCTTTTGCCACCATGGGTATAAAAACTTGATGTTAGGGGAATCAAACACTCTTTGTTCTAGGGATACACACCTAAAGCAATCAATTCAACAACAACAAAAAGTTCATGAGGAGAAAAAAGGTTAATTTCAAGAGAAAAATGCTACCAACTAACCCCCATCCCCGAGAAAAACCTAAGGATTTAGTTACATGTCTAAACAAAGGTCCAAAAGGGTTCTGAGAGCACATGAAACAATTTTCTCCCAAGATGACTGTGGGACCTTGAAGATTTTCTACTGAGAAAAAGGAGAGACTATTCAACCCCATGTCCAGTGTTATGACCTTCCAACAAGGCTCATGAAGGTTACTGAGCCCATCCTGGAATCCTGGCCTGTCTGTGGAGGGGGTCACCATGCCTTGGCTGCTTCTCTTGGCAGCACATCAGCACGCCCCCATTTTTGAGAAGTCTTCAATCATCAGTGGGTCAACTTTCATGGGAGGAGACATTCAGATCACTTGAACATTCCTGTCAAATTAAGACTCTCAACAAAACCTGCTAACTCCCTGAAACTATGTGATGGATTTATGTTATTTCCCGCTCAGCTAGTAGGCTGCTAAGGGCTTGGGTTCTACATCCTTCCTGTCCTTGATGTTCAATAACATTTGCCTCACCCAAGACTCCAGATTGTCATGTATCCTTTTCAAGCATCTGACCCAGGTTTAAACAAGTCTGCATTTGTCACAATAATAATAATCAGCTGCACATAGAACTCCCAAGTCATAATCTGTGCCTCTCTCTCTCTCTCTCTCTCTCTCTCTCTCTCTCTCACACACACACACACACACACACACACACACACACACACACACACGTTTAAGAGCCCTGTGTTGTGAGCAGTTAGAACTAATGTCATGTCTAGTTCTTCCTCATACTACCCAAATAGTAACTTTCATTTCCCCAAGTCTCAGCATCCTCCTCAAAATGAGTTCTCACCATTATCTCAGTCCAACCACCAACAATCCACAACAGATTATATCAGACTTGGAACATGGCGAACCTTGAAATTCTGAGTCTGTGAGGGCAGGGCTAGTCATTCTGGGACCTTCAAACACTGGACTCTCCCATCAATCTTTGCTCCTTATAAGAAATCCAACCACACCCCAAGATCAAACTAAGACTAGCTTGACCTTACTCACTGTGAGCCCAGCAGCAAGATGTCTGTCAGGACGGGGTGCTAGGTCAACTCACCTGTGTCCCGAGATAGCATGACATCACACATAAGCTAGCCTCTGTTTGGGTGCAGTTTGAGATGTCACCCTGACACACTTCTTCTGTAGAGTGTAGTTCAGAATAGCAGTGTTTTCATTCTATGTGTGGAAGTTTCATAGGAGGCGGTTTCATCTCAGTGAGCAACTCTCTAACTGAGATCCAGCCTATCAGTGAGGAAATGTGGCCCTATATTCCACAGGGTTTGCTGAGACAGCCCCTGCTGTCGAGGAAACCAGGACTAGCTGGACCAGAGGTGGAGGTTCAAGTTGGGATGTCCCTGCAATGGGCTAAGTGTTGTCTGCTAAGGTTTAGGTTGCCCCAGTACTTCCTTAGAGAGAAAACAGGGACCTGCTGCCTACTGGGGAAAAGGCACCACAGGCCCAACTCCAGACCAAAAGATGCTACCCTCGGATAAGGAATTAAAGCTCAATTGTTAGAATTCTTCAGCCCTTAAGGGAACAGTCATACCACAGAACAACTGTTTTGATTCTTTGTAATAATTGTTTAATTTGTGTGTGTGTGTGTGTGTGTGTGTGTGTGTGTGTGTGTGTGTGTGTGTGTGTGAAAAAGAGGTACATGTCATGCTACACATGTGCAGGCCAGAGAATGACTTACACTACATGGTCAGGCTTGGCAGCAAGGACCTCAACCTACTGAGCCAGCTCACTGGCCCACAGAGCCACATTTTATTTGTTCTAAATAACATCATATTGCATCCAACGGAACTAGTTCTGAAAATAAAATAGCCAACGGTGTGTGGACTGGCTAGTACAGAAACCAGTGACTAGTTTTCCAAAACCCACAATTAGTTCTTCTTGGCATACATGGCAAGTTATCAACCCTTCCTGAGATGTGGAGGCATACGCTAAAAAACAGACTCCCTCAAGAAATAGCATAAATGCATCAAGTTTTTCCAGTTACATTCCATGGATTTGGGGTTCTCAAAGATCTGAGTATTCCAAAAAGGTTCAAAAATTGCTTTAGAGTACCAATGTCCACAAACCTCTTAAAGCTGATTTAAAAAACATTTTTGAGCATACAGCATCATTAAAAATAAGTCCATTTCCTCTAGGGAAAAAAATGGTCCAAACCCTATATTTGATGTGCAGAAGTGCCAGTCGCCAGTGCCAGAACATCCAGGATTACTGCAACAAGGTCTTATTTAGCTTGAAGGATGGATTCCTTTTGGAGGAAATGAGCTCCTGGCTGCCCAAGGATAAAGGGAGCTTTTCTTGGTACTTTCCATCCTTCCAGAGAGCCCTGCCAAGGCTTCCTTTCCTGGCTAAGGTTCTAACACTTTCAGCCAGAACCAGCAACTGGAAAGATGTGGTGGAAGTTTAAAAAGCAGGGGGTAGGGGTGGGGGGGTGGTGTTAGAGGATAGAGCTTAAAAATAAACAAAATTCTTGATTAAGCAAGCTGAATTCATCTAAAAATCATAAAGAAAAAAATAGGATTGGAAGTGGTTACATAATCTCAACACCCCGATGGCTGAGACAAGAGAACTGCTGGGGTTCGGGTGGGGGCTGATTTTGTTCATATTTATAACAAAATAGATACACTGAAACTTGAGTATTCTTTAACTAGGTTTTTGACGGTAAAGAAAACTGATCTAGTATATATACTGCTTTATTATAAACTCTGGTATTCACAAATGCAAATTTAAAAGAGAGAGAGAGAGAGAGAGAGAGAGAGAGAGAGAGAGAGAGAGAGAGAGAAATTGGGCTACAAAGATGGCCCAGTGGTTAAGTGAACTCTCTGCTTTTCCAGAAGACCTGAATTGATTTCCCAGCACCGAATGGGGTGGAGTGGGGTTCCAAACTGCCTGTAACTTCAGTTCCTGGAGGATCCAACACCCTCTTCTGGTCTCTAGAAGCATTGCATATATATGGTATACAGACAAACATACAGGCAAAACACCCACACACATAAAATAAATATTTAGATTCCTTGCTTATGAACAGGGTGAACTAATTATGATAAACATTTTTAGTGTGAACAATGGAATTATATGATAATACAAGGTAATGTTCAGTGAAGTCCATTTACTACAGAAGGGATTAAAGCAGATCATAGGTAAAGGCAGATAAAATGACATGAGTCACCAAAACACAGCTGGCAGCGGGTGGAGCTGAGCAGTGGAGACAAAGTGCAAGATTCTCCAAGGAATGGGAGACGGGGGATTTCCTGCACATCTTCTCAACCCCAACATGCATTTTGTTGCAGCCTACATTGTTTTGTGATTATCATTTAAACTCATCTCTAACCTAGATGGCTTTATGTCTCATGGTTACATGCTCCTGTGTGTTGTTCAATAAGCACTAATCATGTACCTTGTGGGTAGATATCTACTAGACTCCCTGAATACAAAGCTGAAGAGGCTCACTTACTTCAATGAAAGTTTTGTTTTTAAATGCACTATTAAGTCAGTAGAGCCACTTTTTAAAATGCTGGCTAAATTTAATGATAATCCATCAGCAAATCAGTTTTTTTTCTTCCCGTCAGAAGGCTGGAGCTAGAGAAGAGGAAGGAAATGTGGTGAGTAACCCTTCTCTAACTCCTGGTGCAATGCTTGCAACTATAAATCAAGAGATGGAATCTCTTCATGCAGCATCTCACTAATGATACACTGCTTGTGATCAGCCAAGGCCATCTCGACACATACCAATAATGATTGGCTCACCGTCATCTTACTTAGAGGACAAAATGGCTGTGATTCAACATTCTAGTCATATTTCAAGGATGCCTGTCAATATCACTTACCTATATCCTTGACTGAAGAAGAAAAATCAGACTCCTTTCCCTACCCACTTTTAAAAAACACAAAGGCCTTAGACACATCTAGCTTTATTCTGTCAACTTCTATACTTATCACCCATGGTAGAGAAAACTCAGTTGGCTCCCAGCAAAATAAAGCCTGTACTATGTGATGAATGTTGTCTGTACCATGAGTTACGGACCTTCTGATGTGACTGTTCTAACCCTGAGTATTTTTAGGTCCCTGCTGCAGACTAGCTGTTCTTAAACCTTCTTCTGAAGGCCATTTTCTCTCCACCATGAAAAAGACTCCAGGCATTTGAGGATGATGCAGACACTCGTGCAGCTAGTCAGGGAGATGCTTTTCTGTGTTTAGAAGTTCATTATGTCTTGTGTTGCTGGGGACTGTAAAGACATGTTTGGAGAGATGCTGTGTGGAGGGAAAGGTCAGCCCCTTTTACATCACTATCAGTGGGAATACAAAGTTCAACAAAAATGAGAGATGAGTGTGTGGTCAGGCATCATGTTCCTTGTTTTTCCTTGAATTTAGATTCAGGCAAAACATTGGGTGAAAAATAGCTCAAGACAGAACTCTGGAGGCTAAATTTTACAGTGAAACAGAGTAGAATCTCCGTAAGGTTTTTTGCAGTTGTTTGTTTTTGTTTGTTGTTCTATCCCATTAGAATCTGTAAGTGACACTGGGCTACTACAGAGGACACGTAACACCCCCAGGATGTCTGACCGGTGCAGAAGAAAGCAGAGGCAAAAAAAAAATATCAAATAGGAAAATTAAATGTCAAGTATAGTATTGATAAGTGCCCTTGGTGACATGTGTCTGTAACTTGACACCTTGAGCACAAGTAGGCCTGAGTTAGAGACCAATCTAATCCACAGAACAAGTTCCAGGCCAGCAGGACTGTACAGTTATACCAGATTCAATAAAACTCACCTTATATGTATTTATATTTATCCAATATGAGTAACTACTATGTATCAACATTATTCATGATATTCATAGGACAGCGATTTAAAGATGCAAAACTCTTACGATCATAGATCTGTACTTTAGCATAGGAAGACGGTACTAACATACACTAACATATATGGTAAGGTAGAAATTGACAGGGGCCACACAGTAAACCAAAGCAGGGAAGAGGTTGCAGGCTGCACTGGGTGGGAGTGTCTGAGAAAGCACCTCAGGGGAAAAGGCCACAGCCTATGGAGGGGAGATGGGTTCCAGGGAGAAGGAATATCAAAAGGAAAAAGAACTCAGGGGCCAGAATGTGCCTCAAAATCTGAAGGAATAACATGGAGGGCAATATGCTAAATGCCTAAATCTTCTTTGAGGAGTTGGAACGAGTCATGTCATTAACACAGCCACACTTTCATAGAGCAGAGATGGGCCTCTGCTCATGCATTCTTAAACCCACAGGCCTAAAAAGGAAGAATAAGGAAAGCAAAACTGAGTGAGTAATCCCAGATCAGAGAGCATCAACAGGCCTTTAGCACAACCAGGCCAAACTCAGCAATAGGATGAACTATTCTTATTAATAGTAAAATAAGAAAAAAGAAAAGAAAACCCAAACAAAACAATCAGCCAACTAACTTGACCTAAATGTTTAAAGTTTAAAAGTGATGGCTTTCACGTTTCTATCTGACAGATGGTAAAGAGAGAACCTAAATATTCACTGAGAATGAATGAAATACTAAAAGCAGCCTTCCAAGTGCTCACTATCCCAGCAACTAGCTGCATAGAAAACCCATGAGCAAGGGAACCTGTCCCAAGATGTGGACTGCTACATCACCCAATGCTACAATAACAAATGATAAGATAGATAGATAGATAGATAGATAGATAGATAGATAGATAGATAGATGGATGGATGGTAGATAAGAAAGATAAAATGGATTCTCCCTCAGCTAAAAGAATGCCTTTAATCATCAGTCCCTGGAAACTAGTATTCACTTCACAGGGGAATGACTATACTATATTATTCACATATTAGATTTGCCTGTAATAGCCAATGTGAGTAAAGACCTACACAGTTCTCAAAAAAATATTGAAGCAGGAAGATATAGGTAGACAGAATTATGACATTAATGTAAAACTGTACACATAATGCTCACAAATTTTTTATTGACACATAGAAGGAATGAGCATACTTGGAAACTATGTACGAAGTAATGCTTCCCTCTTTCCTGCTTACCTAAGGCTAGAAGGCGAGAAGAAGGAACAGATGTGGTATTTGTTATCACACCTATGTAGTAGAAACATTAATGCCTTCCATGCTCAATTTTTGTTTATCTTTAAAATATTTCATTTTTATTTCTGTTTTGAAGGACAAGCGGGTTAGGAACAGGAGAGTGGAAAACCCAATACTTCACTTGTTACATCCAAGGTCCAGTCGTCTTAACTCCAAATCTCAGTTTCTTGGAAAGTTAGGTGGCAGTGGGGGGGGGGTAAATGTGGTGGTAGAGCCCACCTTAGCACACTACAGACCCTGAGTTTGGTAGCCAGTAATATTTCTAAAAAGGGAGGGCGGCTTTCCCAGCAGGTAGACACTTTCTGCCAAACCTAAAGAGCTGAGTTAGTTCCCTAGACCCACAAAGTAGGAGAGAATTGACTTGATTAATTATTGTCCTCAGACCTCCACATACATACACGTCACACACACACACACACACACACACACACACACACACACACACACGAAAAAGAAAAGAAGGGAGGAAGGAAGGAAGAAAAATGAAAACCACAAACGGCAAGCAAAATCAACAAGGGAGACAGCAGTTGTACCTTCCACTGACGTACTAGGGACAGCAAATGTGTAGGGCTACCATATTTCTTTCTCACTGAACCCCCAGTGGCTGGGGCACCCATTCTTACTCAGTCTCACAATGACAGTACAAAGATCTTTCAACTGTGCTATGTACCCGTGCACTGTCCCTTAAAGTCATTTTTTTAAAAAGCCTAAGGACGTAAATACTACAAGTTTGTTAATAAAGCACCTCCATGAATGAAGACAAAACTGACAACCTAACACCAGATGCTTCTCTCAGTCCATATTAAACAAGAATTGGATTTCTTCTGATAAAAACTGGCTGCCTTATTATAAGCGTAAAGACGAAAAGGCCTCGTTAGTAAGTTATTACTAACAAAAGATAAAATTAAATCCATTACTTAAATAAAAAAAAAAAAAAAAAAAAGCAGCTTGCTGTCACACGTGTAAACAAGGCGCCTGCTCTTGTGGGACAAAGCAAAGTCCAACCTCCCTGGGATTCACGGGGTTTCTTCCAACTATGTTTTTCAAACCCACAGAAGATGCAAGTTCGCTCTTAGGAAGCTAATGAAAGCCCCCACTGACGGGCAAAACTAGTTCCTCCCCAGGCCACCATTTATAGCCTTGAGATCTCGTACCCCAGACAATGAGCAAAGCCTCCAGGTCCTTCGCAGCTCCGCCGCTATTCTTTCTACCGCGGATCCCAGTATCACCTGTGAGCCCAGAGTGAAAAGAAGCAGCAGGGATCGAGTGAGTGACCTTGCATCTGCACACATGGTTACTGGAAGTAAAGTTGCGCTGAACTGGGTTCTTTGGAAAAGAAAGCCTGGCTTTATAAAGTTCAGGCCTTTGCGAGGTCACCCTGCCTCTCAAAGTCACAGTGGGTTTCATCTGGTTTAATCCCCCATCCAGACTCAAGCCACCCACCCCCACCCCATCTCAAAAACGAGATGAGAAATCCAAAAAGAAAAACCGCTGCAAACTTTAGAACTTAAACTGCAGGCACAAACTGGCCTAGCAGTGATGGGAGTTGAAAGAAGGATGCCCGCCCTCCCAGACGGGCTGCAATGGATGGCGACCTAAGCCCAGCTACCCCAACTCCAGCGTCCTCCTCCTTGCCTTCCTAGGAGCTATGATGGAGGAAAATGACAATGGGGTGGGGGGCAGAGGACCGGGGGCCGGGGCAGGCCTGGGGTGGTCTCGCCTTCGTCCTCCCGCCACTTCACCGGCTCCCTTGAGTCGGTAAAGCAACAATAGCGGACTGTGGGTCTCCAGAGCTACCCGCGTCTCCCGCTCGCACCTCCTACTCCCGCTTTTCCAAGTTCAGCTGAGTCCGGGAGCAAGAATTCTCGGGAACAGGACGCTGGGCAGGGCACGCAGGTGTGAAGGGCTGCACCGGGGGCTCACCCACATCGTCCTCCCGGGTCCGGTCATTCATTGCCACCCGCGCTCCCTCCGCAGACACTCCGCGCCTTTGCCCCGCACCAGACCGCTGGAGGAGGCGAGCCCCCTTTTCCTAACTTGGTCCGTCCTCTGTTTCTGCCAGATCCTCACCACCGCTCCGGTTTCCCCTCCTTTTCCCCGAAACTGTCTTCCGCGGCCAAGGCTGTGTCTCCAGACCGTAACTCCCGCCCCGCGCAGCCCCAGACACAAAGGCGGGGACCAAGCCCACACCCCGCAACCCCAGCCTTCCCGCTCGGCGCCTCCACTCACCCCATCCAAGCAGCAGCTCCCGGCCCCGCTGGCCGTCCCACCCCGCCGCTTCCCCAGGAAAGCGCGGCCGCCGGGCTCGCTTCCTGCTCGGCTTCCTGCACTGGGTCCCTCCTCCTCCCGACGCGAGGGTCAGTGGGCGCTCAGCTCCCGGGCTCCGCCGGCTGGGCGGGGGCAGCGGCAGCACCACCACGTGGCCAACCGGGCGCCGGCCCTCGCCGACCTGGATCCCGTGGGCTCGAGGAGGGAGGTGCTAGCCACTCCCTCCCCGCTTGGCCCCAAATTCCCCAAGTCAGGTGACCTGGCCCAGGCTCTGCTCCCCAGACCTGCGGGAGGTGATCTTGGACCGCCCACGCCCAGTCCCGCGGCGAGTCCAGGACGTCCACGTTCGGTTTTGATTTCTGCCAACGTTGGGATCCTTCTGCGTGGATCTGTCTCACATCTTAGCTTGAAGTTAGTAGGAACCACGGAATGTGCGTCCCATTGCTGGGATAAGGATGAGGCCCGAAAAGTACTGGTTTCTGGTCAATTTTCCAAAGTTTTCTGCGGTCTTATGAAAAGCAAGGTCAGGGGCAGATGTCAGAGTCACACTGATCCAAGCCCCTCTGAGCTAGAGTCGAATTGGTTCCATTTCCAAAGTTTTGGAACAGAAAGTAAACTAGAATGAACTTACATTTCCTGGGCTGAACCAGTAGGTTGGAGCGGATTGTTTCCTTGCCTGCCACTCCTCAGGTAGTAAGACAAAACTCAGTTGTGCTTTGCTCAGAAGTTGGGAGACATAGCTCCTGCCAGGACTGACAAGCTCCAAAGGAACTGGAGCGCCCTCAGCGGGGTGTTTGAGTTGGAAGTTCTTAGAACCTTGAATCAGCTTCCCTCCCCCAGCCCACCAAGACCTGACCTCTAAACCTACACCAGGTCTGAGGATTTCAAACTTCTCATTTATTTCCTCATTTTAAGCAGGCTTCCCATGCATTTTAATCCTATTAGCCAGCTAGGTGATAGAAAGTTTGACTCACAAAGCCACTCTGGCACAGGGAGAACGCTGTGTTACTAAACAGTGTAGTTGTTTTTGCTAGGATCTACTGTAAGTCCACCGAAGTTGGGAGGAAAAACAGCCAATTCCAACAAAAGTGAGATTCACTCTAAAAGTGATCAGTGTACAGCATCTTGGCTGTGTGTTAACATCAAATTCTGTGTTTTTTCCCCACACACCTCTGCAGCTCCTTGCCCAAAGAGAACACCCTGCCAACTAGAAAACAAAAGCTGCATCTTTACCTAAATAGTCTTTGCTTCCTCCCATCATACATTAAAATGGATTCCCGGGGTGGGGAAGAGGGGCAGGGATTGGGAACGGACAAGTTCAAGATGCTCACTCTACATGTGATGTAGAACTAAAACCACAGTAAAAGAAACATAACTGATAAGCACTTGGATGCTGGCAATTTCTGCAATCCAGGTTTTCATCTTGGTTCATTTAATCAGTTACCACAGAATGTTTGAGTACCTTTGCGTACTGAACCTATAGCACTGAGCCACTTGTGGATTCATCACCTCTGCATTTTGTTGACTCAGAAGCAGCTGGGATGATGGCATAGCATATAAAAAGCTTCTTTGGAAATGTCAATGTGTGCATATTGCTTAGGAACTGATGACAAGTTGTAGTTATAACTATTACACAAGTGTCTAACTAACCAGCCTTTCATTCACCCGAGCCCCCACCTCTGCTAATCTTACCCAGTCTCTTGTAAGGAGCCTTTGTCTAGCTGCCAGGCTCCCTTAGGTGTCTTATGTGCTACTCTGATTAGTTTATAACCCAACCCTCATCAGCAAGTCTGATGTGTGGGAGGCCCTTTGTGGAAGTAAGACTACCAAAACCATGTGCAGATTTACACTTTTCGAAATCAAAATCGGCCTCCACTGTATTCTAGCTAAAGTCTTCATCTGCCTTTAGACAACAGCTAGAATTCCCCCTTCTGCATGAAAATGAATGTTTAAGTTTGGGGTTAAGTAACATTTCTTTGTTTTATTTTTGTTTGTTTTTCTAAAAAGTTTTAGAAATGCCAACTGAGCTCCGGATATTTGACTATGTCTGGGACCTTAAATGGACAGCAAGGAAAAAGTGAGCATCTGCTATCTAAAGTCTATTAAAATCCTATGGGATAAACAGGGTGGCATTCCTTTATCCCCAGCAAGGTAGCCACCTTGTTGTTTTTAGGGTGAAGCTTCTCTAATCATTCTCTTGTCATACCAACATCATTGTAAACTTTAAAGAGTATAGCCATCTAGCACTTAGTAGGACTTTATAAATGAAATACATTGATGGGTAAGACTCCGGGTTTTTTTTGTTTTTTTGTTGTTTTTTTTTAAACTTTGTTTATTTATTTATTTGCCTTGGCGTTTGTCTGGAACTGGAACTACAGACAGTTGTTAGCTGCCATGTGGGTGCTGGGAATCGAACCCGGGTCCTCTGGAAGAGCAGACGGTGCTCTTAACCGCTGAGCCATCTCTCCAGCCCCCGACTTCGTTTTGTTTTTAAAGTTAAATGATATCACATCTCTTCTTCCTTGCCCAATCATCTCTCATTAGTATTGCTTCTCTTCAGATTAGGAACATTTAAAGATAATTAAGATAAAAAACTACCCTTCACTGCTTAAGAAAATTAATATCTCACCATAACCAAATACCATCCACTTGATTTGGTGTGTGTGTGATGTGTGCTGCAGTGTGGCTCTGAGATGTCCATGTGTATGCTCTAGGCTTGACTTCCAGGACTGTGTTATTGGGAGATGATAAATCTTTTAGTAGGTAAATTTCTGAGACTGTTTCAGTCCCAACATATGAACCCTTGCAGGTGGTTGTGTACCTGAGTATATGGGATGTCTTTCTGTATACTGTGAATTTATTTTATTAATCTTTGCTAATAAAGAAGCTGTTTGGTCTATGGCAAGGCAGCTTAGAGGCAGGCAGGAAATCTAAGCAGAGATAAAGAAGAAGGAAGGCAGAGTCAGAGATGCTGCAGGCTGCTGCTACCCAGAAAGCAGGATGTAATGAGACACAGGTAAAGCCACATGGCAATACACAGATTAATAGAAATGGGTTGAATTAAGTTGTAAGAGCTAGTTGGTAATGATCCTGAGCCATGGGCCAAACAGTTTCTAATTAATATAAACCTCTGAATAATTATTTTATATGTGGCTTCAGGAGTGAGGATGGGAGAGTTGTCTAGACAGGACAGAAAAATTTCCAGCTACATATCTCCATCTCTATCTTCGCGTCCTGGCCATAAAGCAAACAGCTTAGCTGTGTCATGAGAACTGGCCATCATACGATGCTTTGCCACAAGCCTAAGAGCACTGTGACCATGGATCCTGGACTGCAGCCTCTATACCAGTGAATTAAAATAAGGCTTGCAGCCAAAAGGGATTGCACGTGTCAGTAATCTCAGCTCTTGGCAGGAGAATCAGGAGTACAAAGTCATCTTTATCTTCATGATGAACTCAAGGCCAGATCAGGCTATGTGAGACCTCATCTCAAATGTCCAAATTAATTAATGAAAGCTTATCTTTTTATAGTTTGATTATATCATATTTTGTTACAGTGATGGGATCCTGACCCACAGTCAATATCTGAACCCCCCATTCTGTCTAGTAAATGGCAGGCAGACTGAGAGAAATGTGGGGCTCTGGAGCCAGTCCAAAGAAGGGGAAAACATAATAATATAATCAAGAGGCTGGGAAGAGGAAATAATCTACAGATACACACACAAGCTCAAATATCATATAACAAAAAAATTCTTTTTGTATTTTCTAGTATGAAGCCACTAACACAGGAAAACATTAATAAAGTAACTTCAGATTTCAAAATTTAGCAAGTCCATGGTGGTAATGCAGCTTCAAACACTAATTGGGTTGTGGTTGTTAGACTTTACCAGAAAGCTGGCTGATGCCTTTCTAACAGTAGGCTAGTCTACTTTGTGTCTCAACAAAGTTGCACACCTGCCCCAGAGATAAGGCTACAGAAAGCCCTGCCTACTGCCCTGCTTGCGGAAGGCAGCAGACAAGCTGAGCATCTTGGTCGTGGACTACAGACCTGAGAAGGCCTTAAGGCTCTCATGATGACTCAGCAGTGCTGATCCTCATCACTATCCTGTTTGGTGATAACATATGCTACAGGTCTACTGGGTACCCAACTATTACATACTATAAAATGCACCAAATTGCATATACTAGTAGGAAAAAAATGAAAGTGTCCCTAACCATTTTTTATGTTGATTATGAATAGAAATGCTAGTATTTTCTATGTCAACATTATTTAACCTATTTCTTGATCTAAAAATATATGGTTACAAGAGCTGAGTATTTAGCCAAAATGGTAGACTACTTGTGCAGAGCAGGCACAATGTCCTGGGTTCAGTCTCCAGCACTACATACTGAAACAGATGATGATAAACAGAGAGTGCTGTTGTTAAGAGCACACACACTTTAACACTCAATACATATCAAGGCCTTTTCTAAATGATCAGCTACAGCAACTCTGTAAAGTGTCCAATCATGTACACTTTTTGATATTAATGAGGAACTGCAAATTCTGGGAAAATTTAAATAAAGAACAAAAGGCAAAAACTGGCAATACCTTGAGCTTACATAAGTATTAGGCCAATCCTTATGTCAGTGTGGTGGATCAGAAAGACATGGGGCACAGAAAAAGTAATTTGTCCAATCATCAGGTTATGATCAGGTAGTTGGGTTACCATTCAGCTTAGGCCAGTCCAGCTCCAGAGCCTTCATATTTAACTCTTGCGCAGTCCTATCTGCACGAGACCTAATATGGATTTACTAAGTATTGTTTCTCTGAATATCCAGACCAAATTAGGCATTATGTAATTCTATATTTATAAATGGAGAAACTAGGTTGCAAGTAGATGCAGAAATTGGTACAAACCAAAGAACTAGAAAAAGCAGATGTCAGAATCTAGGCATGGTTTTCCAAGTCTAGATAGTCCTTTAAGCCATAATTCTGTTGGTCATCAGGCCATCTCTACTAACAGGTGACACTCATCTCTTCACTTTTTTGAGCTCCGCAGAGGACTGATTATGGGGGAAGGAGCCCCAGCTAGCATCGCCCTGGCTACGAGCAACCAAAGGCATGAAAAGTTTGACCTTGATGTCCTTTCCTTTCTTAGAACATCATAAGCTAACCCCTATGGATATCCCCGTGTCAAGATGGTCCTTTTCCTGTGCTCATTGGAAGTGATGGAAAATATTTCTCCATTCAGGCTGTGGAAGATGTTCCAGAGGGTTCACGAACATCAAGCTGCAGCCCTCACCAAGATTCAGAGTCAGGAGTACCTTGGGATAGGAGTCTATATGTACACTATGCAGACTCTGCTTGCTTCCTCTGCTGGAGGTCAGAATCCCAGAAGCCCTTTAAAGTCACCTTTGGGAAAAAGAAAAAAATTAACCACTGAATGTCTAATGAGTTAAATTTCTGGGGAAATATGAACATACGCTTACCTGACCTAGATAAGACACCAGAGCCAACCAAAGTAGCAATACCATTCAAGTCCAGCTTGATGAGCTAATGAGTTTATTGGCCATAGGTGACCCCCAAAGCACCTGCATCTCCCCCCAAATCACATCACAGCATAAGTGACAACTTCTTGAGAGTTGCAGAGATGGAATCCCCTTCAGTTCTGTCTATACTCTGGCACCTCCCGAGACCTGTTTGCAGTTGGATCATAACAACATGCAAGTGGAGGTGGAGGGCACAAGAGGGAGGGAGTAGCAGGGGGTGGCACCTTTAATCCCAGCACTCAGGAGGCAGAGGCAGGCGGAGCTCTGAGTTTGAGGCCAGCCTGGTCTACAGATCTGAGTTCCAGGATAGCCAGTACATAGAGAAACATTGTCTCAAAAAACCAACAAAGAATAAAAAAAGGGAGGGAGTAGCTGAAGACAGGAGCTGATGACTTCCCACTGGCTCCTGAATGTCATCAGGTGTAATCTCTTAGAGGTTCTAATTAAGGTGGTAACAGGAGGCCTGGAGAGAGACTCAGTGGGTAAGAGTACCTGCAATGCAAGCAGGAATACCTAAGTGTTAGTGAATAGCCAGGACTCCCATAAAACCTGGGCTTCCAGTGCCATAAGAGCGCCAGCCTTAAGGTAGTGAGGTTGAGGGTGACAGAAAGACAAGGACCCACTGTCTTGCCTTGACCTCTACCTACTTCTGCACATAGGTACACCATACACACATTCACACACACACACACACACATACACACACACACACACTCTCACACACTCACACACACAAGTTGATACCACCAGTTGTCAGCTGTGCCCGAAGGATGCTGTTCCACAACGATGTTTCAGGTCCATACCCTTGGATGCTGGTTAAAATGCTGATGTGGTTTGTAACAGTATCTCACACTCTGAGATCATCATCACTTTGCAAGGTTGGCTCCCCTAGCTGGACTGGCTGAGCAGTGTCTCTAAGCCTTGCAAACAGAGTGAGCCAGGTAACAAAGGTAAGGAGGTTCCTGCATCTTGCCTTGCAAGAGTTTCAAGTTCTTACTACAGAAAGAGTGATTCTAAGCCCAGCTGTTGTTTCTGCTGTACACTTGTTTTCTATTATGGTGCTTACACTGCGCTTTGAGAATCTCAAATTCTCTGTCTGAGATATATCAAGTTCTGCTTAGAGGCTATTTTCATTTGTATGCTTTTCTTTGTCCAGTGAGTACATCTAAATACTATTTTTACTGAGGTTTTTGTTTAGGTTTATCTGCTATGTGTTTTTCAAACACTCTGTAGCTATTTGACTTCTGATCTCACACTTTTCCGTTGTCCCTTCCTCTCTAAAATCCTTGGTGACCTCATGAAATGGACTGCTTCTTGTTTTCAAAACTCATCTTTCTACTATGGGTGAACACACGCGGCAGAGTGTTACTGCTTAGGGGACTTGACTGTACGGCTGTGAAAATATTCAACAAAATTCCACAAACTCTTTGTTTGCTTTGCCTTAGTGCAAATTCCGCCCAGCTATCCAAACATGTACCTGGTGGAGGTTCTTCCACATTCGGGGTGGGGATTCTCTAAGTTAAAGTTCCTTCTTGCCTGTAAAGACTCCTGTCATTTCTCACGATAGATTTCTGGTTTGAGTTGCAGAGTATGAAGATGACTGGGAACATGATCTGGTTGTCTGTGTCATTCCAGAAGAAGAAAGAGGGATGGACGTGGAGGAGGCAGAGAGATCTGAGGCAAATGTTCCTTCTGCAGAATTAAGCTGAGTAAAGGAAGGCTGACAGAAAGCTGCAAAGCAGGAAGCGGGAAGCAAGATGCCCTTAGATTCCTAGAACCCCAAGAACACAAAAGACAGGAAGATGAAATGTCTTTACAATAGTAGGTCAGTAAGTGGGGACAGGCAAGGTTCTGGGGTGAAGGATATATAGGTAGCTATTGATCACCCAGGGGGAGTATGTCTATTGAAATGTGTAACAAGGAAGAGAATTTTGGAGGCCCTTTGAAAAGAAGCTTAAAACAAAGGAAGCTGGCACTGAGTAAGACTGGGGACCTCTGACCCAGAGACCCAGAGCTCAGGGACAGAAAGGGAGGTGCAGTTCTGAGTGGGTTTCGTATTTGTTTTATGGGCTTCTGGGAAATATTTTTAAACATAATTATTTAAACTGTCTGTCTTAAGAGGGCTCTCCACTTACTTCCAACTTAATGTGCTCATACTAAGCAAATATAAATTATGGGAACATTCTTGCTCTTCCTGGTTCTCTCTCCCTGACCCAGAATCTGTGTCCTGCCTAGACTCTGGGCATTGTCTCTGAATGCTTATTCCAGAGGGATGAAAACTGATTAAAAATTAGAAGGGTGTTTGGGAGAAAATTTATAATAGCATGTGTGAGGTAAGTTCTGTGGAAGGCCAGGGAGTGCAGGAAGGCCCTATACAGACAGTGGTGCCTCTGAAGATGACCTAAACAACATCCTATCCCAACTCAGAACTGTTATCAAGAGTCCTGGTGGAAGTGAGCTCTATTCTCTCTTTGTTTTTAAACATGAAATAAAGAGTAGAAAATGAACAATATTTTTAAGCCTACAAAGCTGATGTGCTCGGGTAGTAAATTTAAAATTTACTAAGCAGTATCTATATTTAAAAGCTATGTTAAATTGCTTAATCTTTCCTGGATTTCCATTGTTTGTTTTGGACAATAAGCAGTTAATTAAAAGGAAGCAAGTGTTCTCTGCCTGGTACAGAATAAAATTGAAATGATACTGTTATCAGCAATACAGAGTAGCATATGAGAGTCATCAAAGCTAGGGGAAAGAAAGAAATGGGGTATAAAAATCTGTTATTATTAATAGGCTATAGCTATCAGGATACTATTTGCTACATCTTTAAAGAAAATTTACCCACTAAATGTAAGATTTAACATTAAAATCACATGGAAATATGAGATCTTTCTTTTTTTTTTTTTTGGTTTATAAGGAACCCTCAGCCCACTTGTAGAGATAGCATAAAGTTAATAGTACTGTGGGAGAATCAACTACCTCACCCTAATGTATGTCTTTGGAATTCTTCCAGTTATAATCAAAATAATCTACAGACCTCTCCAAATGCAGCAGCACTTATTCCAGGAGGTGACCCTTTCATATAAGAAATTTACATCTTTAAAGGAAATCTGCTTTCATGGGTAAATAACCAGTGGGTACTGGGTCTCCATTGTTACTCCCCTTTCTGCCCTAAGAACCATCATTTCCCAGAAAGAAGATCTCTGGGCTCTGACACCTGGCCCAGTCAGAGATGACAATCCTCCTCCCTTCCCAGTGGCTGCTTCCTGGGACACTTCAACATTTTATCTGCACTACAAGCTCTCTCAAGACAGCTCTTTCACACCTTTCACACCCTTCCCCAGGGTGCCCACACCCTTAACCATTTGTTGGACTCTATAAAAGCTTCAAGGGTCTGTCTAAGAAACCTTTTGCATCGTGCACTTCTCATGACTTCTGTTTCTACATGCCAATGAGATACATTCTTTGCTCCTGTTAATGTGCCTGTGTCCAGTTTCTCTGCAGACTGACTGTCAAACTATCAGGGTAGATGACTAATAGTTAAATTTCTCTTTGGGTAAAGAGGGAGCAGAAGAAGGCAGCTAGTGACCTCATGTGGCTCTCTAGTTCTTCAGTGCCGTTCTGTGGCTTTGCAAAGTCATATGAAACTGGCCAGTCATGCTCTTGAAAAGTGAATATACTATTCTGCTGAAGACTTATAACACTGAGGAATGTGTCTAAACTCTGCCTTGGCTGCTGTTTTTATTCTGTGCAGCTAACATTGAGATCTACCTACCATACTATGTAACTTCCAAGCTACTTACTGTCAGGTCTAAATGGTACTCCAGTTCCCTGAACTCCAAAAGGCAGTCCAAATACCCAGAAATAAGCTCAACCTGGACTACAGGAGGAATTTTGATGGCTAGATAAAAGCCAGCATTCCACAGGAACTTGTGAAGCCAGTTGCTGTCTGCCAAAAGGAATCATCCCTTATCTCTGTTCAAAACAGACATATGGCGCTCTAATTAAATATATCTTTAGTGCCTGTCTCAGACAGTGTTCTTTTGCTGTGAAGAGACATTATGATCATGACAGCTCTTATAAAAGAAAGCATTCAACTGGGGCTAGCTTACAGTTTCAGAAGTTTAGTCCATTATCGTGATGGGGAGTATGGTGGCAGGCAGGCAGACATGGTGCTGGAGAAGCAGCTGAAAGTTCTACATTTAGATCTGCAGGCTGCAGGAAGAGAGGGCCTGACTTGGGCTTTTAAAACCCTAGTGCTGCACTTCCTCCAACAAGGCCACACCTACTTCAACCTCTTAATGCTTTTAGGCAGTACCACTCCCTGTTGGCTAAGCTTTCAGATATATGAGTCTAGAGGACCATTCTTTTCAATCACCACAGCATCTATCAGCATAGCAAGGTCTATGGGAGGCTTTGGGCTCTTCAGTCCCTGCTCATAAATACTTGTTATATATTTTAAAGCTCCCATGCTAGTCTTTTGGTCCTTTGCTACCCACACCTACTCATCCTTATAACCCAGCTATTCTCGCTAATTCTCACCTCTCTCTATATATATTCTCTATCCCTTGCTATTCTCCCATCTCTCACAGATGGCTCTTGCCATGCCTAGTCTGCTGGCCATGTCTAGTCTGCTTCTCTTTCTCTCTACTCCAGACTCTTCCATATACCTCTTAACTGTTCTCTCCCATATCCACAGCACACCTTAACCATATCATGAAGCAGTCATGTCAGTTCTTTTCCTCTCTTGTCTTTTACATATATGCATATATCTAGTGTCCCAAACTCCTCACATACAGCAGTAGTAGGTGAAGGGAACTCATCAGTGCCCTAATCAGCTGCTTATAATCCAATACCAATGACTTTAATTAAAAAGTGGAGCTTGTTTTCTTCATATTTTAAAAAGTTTCTAGCTTTGGATTAGTGGCCCAAGGGTGTCAGAGTTGAGGTTTTTGTCATTCTTTCTATGGTCCCCTCATCATCACAAGATGTCCTGTCTATCTGCAGGCAAAAAGGGAATAGACAACCAGCAAAGCATGCCCCTTTTAGAAGGGTTTTCAAATGTCTTCATTAGACATTATATTATATAGTTACATAATAGGACTTTGATATGGCATTTTCATACATGAATATAATGTATCTCAACTATACTTGCTATTGTAAATGCCCCCTCCTCAAGTCTTCAGGAAGTTTTTTATGTTTTCGTTTTTTGTTTGTTTGTTTGTTTGTTTGTTTTAAAGTTTAACCCAATTCATGCCTGGTACTGCCAACTTGGCCAAAAGCCCAAGGGCTCAAGGCTAGGGAAGTCATGGGCTCTAGGAAGAAAGCAATCTGTGTTTCTGTATGACATACTTTTTCTTGGCTATGCATGTCTATACTCAGTACTGCTTTCAATGTGGTCAGAAAAACTTCCTTTGCAGTAGACAACAGTCAATACAGAGATTCATAACTGGTCAAAGGGCAGATAAAATGTGCCTGTTGAGTGCTCAGCTCTAAACCTCACACTGCAAAAGAAAGAACAGAAAGAATATCAGGCCTGAAGGACGGGGAAGAGTGTTGTGAAATGCTGTCTTCGGACCTGACCTGGACAGCATAATGATATACTCACAGTAAATGTGATTACCTGCCTAAGGCCTATGTGAAATCAAGTCACTTGCTAATTCCATCATGAGTGGGGGAGGGAATCAAAAGTTTCCACTCCTTGATGAGGAGCTATTGACAGTTGATGGTGGCTGGAGTAGGAGGAGTCGTTCTTCTTTGTGAGATGTGTCCATTGTTGGGTTTCCCATGTTCATGGAGGTAGCACCAATTGGAACAACTCAGTGAGTTACTGAGGGGAAACATGGCCAGGGTGTAGAAATGGCTTTCCAGTTAAGAGTACTGGTTGCTGTTTCTGAGGACTTGGAACCTCCAGTTCTAGGGAACCCAATGCCTGCCTTGTTCTCCAAGGGTACTACATGCATGTGGTACACATGTATATATGCAGGCAAAACATCAATACACATAAATTTTTAAAAAGAAGGACATCAAAGTGTGAGGGGTACATTGGGCAGCATCATGGAAAGTGAGAAGTGAGAGTTGAATAAAATCAATGGATCAATACAATCAAGATTCCTTGTATGACTCTATGAAATTGTCAAAGAATTAATTATTTTGAAATTAACTTTTAAAATGAAAAGGGTGAAGCTTCATCAGTTATCTTTTGTTGGGTAAACAACACCACACGAACACACTACTAACAGGAAAGAACGGAAATAAAGAGGTTTTACTTTCAGAATATCACACACCATAAAAAGGCAGATCGCTATTAATAGAGAAACAAGAAGACTGGCTATTGACTTTATCTGTCACTGTAAAATGAGGATTCCAGGGACCATCATCTCCAAATATGACATCCTGGAATGTGGATTCTTTTAAGTTAAAGGAATGTGGGGAGCAGTAGATGCTGCAAAGGAATTTCTCTGAAGTCTCTTGTTTTCTTAAAGTCTGTGTCCCCCACCCCAAGGACGAAATCAGTGATCTCTGTTTCCTTTCCCAACCTTTATGAATGAAGCTTGTGTCACAGAGGGAAGTACTGAGGCCAGGTAGTACTTCTAGAAAGATCTACATCACATCAGAACCCTTTATATTGGCTCCACAGAAAATCTCTGACAATCCATTATCAGCTCAAACAGTCCAATGGACTTTGTCCCAGGCCAATTTACCTTCAACTATCCCACTGAGTTCCACTAAAAATTATTTACTATTCCTCTCACATATCTTCATCTCCTCATATAAACTATATAAAATTCTTAAAAGATTCCTGGTTCACGGGTGGTCACACTCATACAATTTCCTCCTGGGCTGAGATTCTCCTCCCCCCCCCCTTTTTTTTTTTTTACAAGATTATACATTTGTCTTTTCCTTTATTAGTTTTGGTTATCAAATCTTTAGTGAGACTCATTAAGTCAAAATACAGCCCCCGGAGTGACATCAGGTCCTGAAATGTAGGCAATCTTTGATCATCTTCTGACCTTTGGAGCTTCATTGACTGTAGAGGAGAAAGCCCAAGATATCAGACATCCACATCCCCAGACAAATATGGATTAGAAAAAAGTTATCCTGGGCCAAAATGAAGTCAAGAGAGAAATGTGATTTTTATGGGTACTGGCGAAAGGAAAGAAGACACAAACATGAGGGTTTCTGACCCTTTGAAATCCTGAACTTGACCTTGGCAGGGTTTAGTGCAGATACATCTGTGGTCTTGGAAGCCTTGAGTAGAAAAAAATATTCTATAAAAAAATGAATTTTATTTAAACTACACCAAAACCTCTAGCATGTGAGAAGATATTCCTTCAACCAGACTTCTTGGGATTCTGATCTTTAAGAGGAATCTCACAGAAACAGTCAACATAAAATTGTAAATGCATGAGAAAGCAAACCACCCTAAAAGTTGGGATCAGCAAAAACTGTGGAGAACAGAATTAGAATTTGGGCATGCTGTCCTCTGTTAATACAGAATATAAAGGAAATATCCTTAAAGTATGTGAACTATTAGAAAAAATGGAAAACATAATAAGCAAAAGACCATTAAGAACAAAGTATTTTTAGAAAGAACTAAACTTAATTTCTATAAATGTTGAATATGGCAGTTGAAATTTAAAACAAAATCAATGGACTAAACAGCTGATTATCATAGGTAATGAGAGAATATGTCTGAACATATTCCCCAAACTTCTTATACTGGAAACTTAAATCCTAAAACAAGAATGCTCAAGCATAATGAAAGGTATAGAGGCTATGAAGGCTTCATCCTTATGAACTGACCACAGTATTGCTATGAAAAGGATCTACCTCTCCTGCCATGTGAGGGCTTGGAGTTTGTCCTCCTCAGGTCCTCTGTCTTCTGTCATATGAGCAAATGACAAAAAGGCTTCCTTCAGGTGATGCTCACCTTGACTGTGGACTTCCCAGCATCCAAAACTATGCAAACTACAATGCATGCTAATTATTCATCCATGATATTCTACTCTAACACATAGCCTGACAACATTTGGTAAATTGAAAGAAAGTGTGTCAGAATTGTTTCATAATGCTCTGTACAGAGATGAAGGTATGGAAACTATGAAATTGGAGCTAAATGACATGAATAAAAAAATACTCAAAACACTTGAAATTGGAATTCTAGATAGAAGAAAGCAAAGGCAATGTTCAATATAATAATGAAAAACATGGATATTCAAAACTGGCAAGAATATGATTTCTCATATTGGTAGAGAAATATATCAGAGATCAAGCAAAAATAAATTGATTTCTAATGTTCTTCTGAAACTTTAAAAGATTAAAGTCATAGACTTAATTAAATGACCCAGAGAAAAAGATGGCATTACTAAATAAAGAAAAATCAGCTACTTGTCTTTTCAACAAAGGTAAGAAAATCTGAAAGTATGATTCATAGTATTGAGAGAAAATAATTTCCCCTAAAATTGTATACCCTGCTAAACTATCATCCAAGATTAAGAGTAAATTAAAGATATTTTCAGAAGAATATAGTATGATATTACTATGCATCTTGACTTCTTTAGAGGATTCTTTATGCCTGTCTCCACTACACAGATCTCCACAGTTAAAAAATTAGACAATGCTGAACCACCATTGTATAGCATTGATAGCATCATTAAAATTTTTTAATTGGCTGTGTCAATAGAAATAAAAAGCTGGTAGATGACATGATATAATTACCTCTACACTCTAATCATTCATTTGCCTCCTCTTTTTCTCTCCCTCCCCCTTTTTGAACAGCAAGTTAAAGTCACATGTAATTATGTATATATACAGTATTGGCAAGGATCTGTTGGAGAACAGTCATATCTGATACTCTGTGGATTTGTGGACAGAATTCGGTTCCTTAAGGATGTATTGGGGATAGAATAGATTTATATTATGCATAGAATTATACTTTCCCAACCCCAATCCTGTGTACCTCAGTACCTCAGAATGTAATTTAGCAGGGATTAGGAACTTTAAAGAGATAAGGTTAAATAAGACTATTTGAATGTGCCCTATTCCAGGCACAGAAGGAGGACTGTGTAAAGAAATAGCAAGATAGAAATTGTCTGTAAGTGGATGGGCCTCAAAGGAAATCAATCCTGCTTCAGCTTTTCTTGGACTTCCAGCCTTTAAAGCTGTAATGATATTGGTGTCTAGTCTATGGTATTTTGTTGTTTCTGGTTTGCCCGTAGCTAAGACAGTCTCTCTTCTGTACAGGTCTTCTCCTCAATACTAATATAAAGGTTCATTTGGGAGAAGGTGCACTAGATATTCATTTTCTGATTGAGTATGATGCTGGGTGCAGAAACTGAAGTGCTTGAAAGAATGATACAAAATCATGAGTTTGAGACCAGCCTGGACTGTGTGGTAAACATAGTTTTAAAACAAACAACTAAATTTTTTTTTTCTTTCTGAAGAATTGATGACATGTGGTCAAGAAGACCCAAGTACTCTCTCCGACTGCTATGAAGGCCACATGCTGTAGTGCAATAGAACTGGTCAGTCACACTGGCTGCTGAACATAGGTCAGTCTCGAGCTGTAGTGAAACCATTAAGTAGTACCTTCCACCTTAAGAACTCCTTCCTTCCATATTCTTGTCCAGGATTCTGTATAAGCAGAGGCTGGATTTTCCCCTGGCTGTGCTATGACTCTGTTCTTTATAATGCTCATGACCCAAAAGTTCACTCTCCTAGGCTCTGCACTCCTAGTGTGTTGGGTAAAATATTGTAAAACCAGTCCCAACAATCCAGATAGGGAAACTTGAAGAGACAAACATTTCCTATGCTGTGCACCAGAAGCATGCTGCAATTGTGGGAAGGAATGCAGAACATCTTTGCTACAGACAAACACAGGAAGAGGCTGTGTGAGGCCGTGAGAACTCTAGGCAAATGCAGGGATGTAGGCAGGTCTCTCGCACTCAATACTATTTGTGATATTTTTATATTATTTGCTAGAGTATTAGGTGTTAATAGGTTTGAAAGCTAAGCTTTCTAACGTGTCTGGTAGACTATTACAGCCAATCTCAAATTCCACTGCTTTTCTTCTTTAAAACCAAACAAACAGAGCCCAGGGGTACGTGGAACCCATGGATTCTCAAATATCTCAGGTCATAGGATTTAGGGAAGAGTCCCTTCATGCTTTTTTCTTTTTTTAAAGTTTTTTTTCATATATATATTATATACACATTATATAATACTTATGTATATGGGTATTTTTTTTCCTGCATGCATGTCTCTGCACCACCTGTGTGCAATGCCCATGAAAGATTTTTGCATCCCCTGTCTTACAGCTCATTGTGAGCTGCCATGTGGGTACTAGAATTTGTGTCTGGGTCCTCAGAAAGATCAGCCAGTGTTCTTAACCTCTGAACTCCAGGTCCCATCATCCTTGCTTTCCTATGCCCAGATGCATGGCACTATCTTTAGCCTGTGGGACAGGGTCTCCCTTGAGTCTAGAGCTTGTGGATTTAGTGATCTTGGCTGGCCAGAAACCCCTGCTTTTTCGGGGATAGAATTATGGTGCTGCACCTGGCTTTTTACATCTGGGAATCCAAACTCAGGTCCTCACACTTGCCTGGCAAGCAGTTTACCTACTGTCCTGGATGGTTTTATGTCAACTTGGCACAAGGCATCATAGAGGAAGGAGTCTCAACTGAGAAAATAAGATCCAGTTGTAAGTCATTTTCTTTATTAGGGATCATTAGGGGATGGCCCATTCCACAGTGGGTGGTGCCATTCCGGAGCTGGTCCTGAGTTCTATAGGAAAGCAAGCTGAGCAAGCCAAGGGAGGAACTCATGCCTCCAGGTTCCTGCCTTGTTGAGTTCCTGTCCTGACTTCCTTCAGTAATAAACAGCAATGCTGAAGTGTGAGCCAAGTAAACCCTTTCCTCTGCAACTTGCTGTGTTTTGTCGCAGCAACAGAAACCATAACTAAGACACTTATGGAGCCATTTCTCCAGCATGCTTCCATGTTTCTTTGACACAAATTCTCTCCCCTATGTATCTGGACCATCCTGGAAATCACTATTCTCCTGCCTCAGCCTGTGTACCACCACAACCAGTTATCTGGTATTTTCTCCTCCTTACCAAGGCATTTAAAGTTTCCACAAACATTCAAGTACTTGCCTCTGTGGGACTACTGTCCGACCGTACCTGCTAACTGAGGTGTAACAATAAGTCTCACTGTGGAGAGTGAAATGAGATCAGGGTTATAAGTGGCATCCACAAGTGGACATTTAGAATTCTATGTGTGCATCACAGCAGTCTCCGTGACCTGCTCCCATCTGGAGAAGGCATAAAATCAGCCTCGTTAACCTTGAACTCCTGAATCACAGTTATATAAAGAGCTTCTAATAGCCCTTGTGGGCAGAGGGATAAAAGCAAGATGTATGTGACTGTTGAACAACCTCCCTGTCTCAACCGATACAATAAATAGATGGCTATATGACATTAAACTTCACACAAGTTCGAAGTAAAAGTGTTTTGGTGTATGATTATATTTTAAAAGATACTATGTTTTTATTTGGGAGATTAACTTGATTTTTTTAATGGGGAAAAGGTACTAAATTCTGATTCCAACAATGCATACAATCTGGCATCTATTTCAGACTAACTTCACTGCGGCAAGTCTAGGGTGGCCTCAGCAGATTTTTTTTTTTTTTTGTAAAGGATTCAGATTCTAGTCATGTTCAGATTGCAGCCCCAGTAGACTGACTTTTCTGCCATTACTAAATTACCAGCTCTGTGTTGGATGCCAGAAGTGGTCAAAGATGGAGTAAGCTGATGGATGTGGCTGTGTGCAAATAACACTTGAGTCATCAAAGCAGACAGCTGGCCCATAATTTCTCTACCACTCTTCGAGGGCACAGAGATCAACTCCTGATGCCAGCAGTTCTCCATATCCTTAACAACCACTCTTGAGAACCAACATCAGTTTGCCCGATACAGGCTTCCCATCATTTCCTCTTGCACCCTTTTTGTTCACTCAACGGTGATCCACTGTTAACTTTCCATAGTTTAGTCTGTCAGACCATGGGGGAAGAGGAAATCACAAAGTTGTCCAAGTGTTTTGGGTTGTTCTTGATGCTGTAACAAAATACCTTAGACCTCATAATTTTAAAAGAATAGCAATAAATAAATAAGTAAATCCCAGACTAAAATTGATGTCATGGAAGGGATCCCTGTAGAGCTGACTTTTAATCACCAGGGTCACCAGGATCGACAGGACAGAGGCAGTTGTAGGCAGTTCTTTCTTCTCCAAAACCCTCATTAGTACCATCTGAATGTCCTTTCCCCACAATTGGAAGAAACAAATTGAAAATGCAGCAACATGGTAGCAGTCACATTATATTCTGAATGAAATTCAGTTGGTATACATTCACCGGTGAGAATGGCTATTTACCACAGCCTCTGTCTCCGGGGAGGTGAAGAGTACAGGGCTGTGAGGGGACTCATAATCACAGGGGAGGGCGGAGCCGAGTCTTATGTTCTCAGTTCCTGGCCAGAAATGCAGGAGAGCCTGCCCACTGTATTGGATGAATGAAAAGGATTTGAGAGAGGCTATTTCTCCACGTCCAGGTTAAAGCACCCTGGGAAGGAGCAAGGCAGAGGAGTTTTACAATTGGCTGTCTATTCAGTGCTTTCCTGCCCTTGTACAATGTTAGTTGCTATAGTTTACGTAGAAATCTTGTTTGCTTTTTCTTCCCCCCAGGTTTAGTCCCCAGATATCTGTTAATAGCTCACTGCTGTCATGTTTAGCCCACACAGAGAGGCATTTAGTAAATGCTCAATAAAATGCACACCACTTAATTGCTATACTTGGAATAGAGTGCATTGCTGAGCTAGTCTGTTGCCTTCCTCCCATGTGGGTTTTGTACCTCACTAAAACTTATGATTAACCAGAGGAAAGAATCTAATACAATTTTAAAAAAGCTTTCTTTGCATGTCTTTTTAAAAATTTGTTCAAAGGCATGTGGGGAAAAAGTTGAATTGAAGAGCATTTCTCGGAAATGTGAAGAGAATATTTTCCACAGGGTCTGTCTTCCCATGAGTTTTATCTTTTTAAATATAGGGAGAAACAGCTGCAATTGCTATTTTGATTTTGGTCAATCATTAGGGAGGCATCCAGGTTTGGGATAAAGAATTTCTTTCTTCTTTCAAGTCCTTGCTAACTGAGATGAGGAAGCCTACCATTTAGATATGGGGCAAAAGGGATTTTGAAACTCAGCCATTGCTGAGACATGATGCCTTTGATGTTTTAGGCAGTGCCTTCCAGAAAACATGGATGCTTCGTGTCCGCTACAAATGTCAAAGAAGCCATTTACTGATTATTTATTAGAGCATGTATCAGTTATTTTTCTCAAAGCTTTGGCAAAATACATGGCAAAAACAACTTAAGGAAGCACATTTATTGTTTTATATCAGGGCTGGGGAGGTAAATGAGCTGGGTGATAAAGCTCTTGTTACAGGAGAATAAGGAACTAACTCAGGTTGAATCCTCAGCAAGCATAGAAAAAAGCTGAGCACGCAGCACACACCACGTCTGTTCCCCAGACATGTTTGGGGCTTGTGGCTGGCCAGTCTAGACAAACACGTGAGCTTCAGGTACAGTGAGAGACTGTCTCAAAGAATAAGATGGGGAGAGACTGAGGAAGATACCTAAAATTGACCACTGTTCTTAACACAACAGACACATGTATACTCTAACATGTTTTAACACATCACAATAAATAAGAAAAGAGAAAAAGACATCATCTTTATGGTGGGGGAAACACAAAAAATAAGTAACAGAAAAGAGAAAAAGACATCATCTTTATGGTGGGGGAAACATCAGTGAAGAAGCGGAGGATAGACTGGAAGAAGGACTGGCTGTAAAATCCCGACGCTTCCTAAAGGTTCTGTAGCTTTCTAAAAATAAAGCAACCATCTCTGGACCAAGTATTCAAAACACACAAGGCTACAAGAGACATTTCACACCCAAACCACAACTCCCCCCCCCCAATTATACAGAAAAATGGTTTCCATTGTAACAATTCATGCATGCCTATAAAACATTTTGATTATGTTCACGCCTCCATCCCCGCTTCATCTCCTCTCTCCTCTCCTGGAAGCTCCGTCCCCTCTCTCTAGTAGTCCCCCCCCTGTATGTTTTCCCCCCTCTTCTCTCTCTACTCCTCTTCCTCCTCTTCTTCTCTTCTTTCCCCTCTTTCCCATTTATAATCTGCAAAACACTTGCTAGGTGCTCCCCTGGTTCTGGTTCACTTCTCTCAATAAGATTGTCTTCAGTTCCATCTACCTTGGCGTAAATAACAAGACTTGTTCTGACCACTCATTCTCAACTGTTGCAAATTCAGACTACAAATCTCTATTTCTACTGACGTTCTCTCCACTTCCAAATAGGTGACAGGGTTATCTTGAATTTTGGAAAAGCAGTCTTTAGGAAATCATATTCGGCAGTCAGAGATAAGCCGCCATGAAGCAATAACAAGAATGAGGTAGGGAGCCAAGCTCTGTGACTTGGAGTCCCAGAGCTGCTACTTGCTGGCTGTGAGACCCTGAGAAAGTCAGACCTAGTTGACCTGAGCCTTGGTTGTCCATCTCTGTTCTGGACCAAGAGCAGCATCTCATTGGGAGTTCAGTGAGCTCTAAATGTAAGCAAGGAAGTTGGCCGGGGCAGTTGGCTGGGTGCCTGACCTATAAAGAGCCTTTTGTATCAGAAAGGGCTCCAATCTATAACCACTCACTAATGATACCACCTTTGATGAGCCACTTCTATGAAGAGTGTTTAATTTCACTTATTTCTCTTTCTCAAACATGAGAGCATTACCAGACATGAAACACTGTGGTTGAAGGGCAATTTGGGAATGAAAAAAAAGAGTTTAAACCTCATGATTCTAAACCTCCCTGTTTTTTTCGTGGGGTTTTGAAAACCACTGTTAAATCATTTGGTATTTTGGTTGTAGCATAATATGCAACATTAAAAAAACCAGAGTGTTTATCAATTGGGGGATCTGGTTGCATATTTACATGTGATGCACAGAAAGAAAACCTTTCTTCTTTTTAAAGCATTTGCTTCTACTTCTAGTTTACAAATCAATTTCCTTTTCCTATTCAGATCTAAACAGTTCACATCCCTGCATAACTTTCTCCTTATTGGTGTCACTCTGTGGAGGTGGCATTCCCAGACTAAGAGCTTGACATGAAATCTTCTTGTGGGGATGAGAGGAGGATGCTTCGAGTCCATAAAACCTATAATTTTAGCATGATCATCAGATAATAAGGATAATAACAGAGTTGTAGAATTTCAGAACTAGAAGAACATTAGATGCATCTAATCTAACCCCTCATTTTACAGATGAGTAAGTCTCTCATTCTGGAACTACAGCTTAGTCCTAAAATGGTTTCAGGTTGATAATATCATTTGCCTCCCTCATTCCCCTTTGAGATAAGAGAAGGTGGGTATTAGTTACCTCTTATTTGGAATTATATGCGATACTCCCAAGCCCTGGAATGAGTCAGTTGGTATTCATCCATAAATTCATGTTTTAGGTTATCTTGGGTACATCTTACTGAGGGCCATCTACACCATAGGTCTGCCAGCTCTCATGTTTCTGCTTTTCAATTCTGTGGGTACAAATTAAAGAGTACCGTCCAATAAGATGCACAAAGTCCTACATCTCACTTTACTTCTTTCCTCCACTTCATGTCTCCTCATCATGTCCACTTTTCCCTTTAGGACCAATAAGGGACTCTGTACCTGCCAGTTCCCATTGCTGAATCACCCTCCCAATCTTACTTTTTAACCCCAGCCATTTCCTTTGAAGAATCATTTCCAGATACTCATCATTTCTTTTCTACCCCATCTTTCTCTTCTCAGGACTCAACTCTAGCTGGGAGCCCTAGGAAAAGCTTGTTTCAGCCTTGCCTCTGGTACTCCACAACAAGGGGAATGATGAGCGGATCTAACTGAGATAAGAGAGCTTGTGGCTCCAGAGAGACTGGGAGATGATAGTGTCGGAAGGCAGCTTTGATCATCATAACTGTACATTACCTGGCTCCAAATCTTAGCAAATCTCCATGAAAGACCCCAGGATAATCCACGAACCTCCCTGTGGCAATAGTGTGCTCTTAAATCAGTTCTTAAAAAGCAAATAAAATCATAATTTGTGAAATTCACCCAATTCTAAAGTATAAAAGTGCTCTCACGGTGAGTGTATTTTAAGTGACTGTGATGTCACTGAATATAGGCTATGTTGATATTCTCCTTTGTGAGTGGGTTTCTAGGCACTGGCTCTAGGACATCACTGTCTGGGTGGAGCTTGTTAATAGGTTTTCTGTATTGATATGATAGTTTTCTCCAACAACGCGGTAAGCCTGACCAAGTTGAAGTGAATAAGCAAGATTATTTGAGCAAAGCAACTTCTGGGTGAGTTCTCCAGCCCCAGAGATCAACACAGGAGAAGTCACTAGCCTGAACTAAAAGCAGGGAGCTCACATAGCCTGCAGGCAAGGGGCGACGATGTGCTTTAGGTGTGCGCTTGGACTGCTGGCAGCTTCAAGGGAGGAGCTGCTGTAGCTGCCAGGAGTACAGAACTGGACTTTTTGGCACCTATTCTTTCGTGGAGATTCTCTGAGAGGGTGGGGCTTGAAAAGAGAGGAATGGAGATTTCCAGATCATGCAGGAGTGAGCTGGAGGTTCCAGCCGAACACTGGTGACCAAATATGTCCATTAAGTTAAAGCATCACTGACTGCCACAGCAAAGAGAAAACCCAGTGTCTGGTAACATCATGCTATCTAGACTTGTAAAGACGATACTGTATCTTGAAGGAAGCTGGTAGCGCCAGCCTTGGCTAAGCCAATAAGTCTTGAATCTATTCCTCTCTTACTGTAAACTTTTCTCTCCTTGTTCTGTAATGTTTCATGTGTGGTAGGCAATGATTATGATCATGATTATTGTGGGTATCTTAATAACTAAATGTAACAGAGATTCATTGAGTTGTGGGTATCTTGGCTCACAGTAAAAACACATTTTGTGAAAAACATGGAGAATTCAGGCCTTTTTCCCTAATGATAAATAGCTGTTTTTTTCATGTCCAATGCAAATATTTTTACTCCATTCCTAAGCTTCCCTATGTAGATAGTAACTTTTTGATGTTGTCATCAAATCATAGAGAATTTTGTTCAAAGCATTGAAAATGGCAATTAAATACTCGATATGTGATGATTGCCTTCCAAGTAACTCTAATGTTCTGATGACAAGATACCCAAGATTGTTTCGGAACTGTTAATAATATCCTTTTTAGGGAGGCCACCTGACCCATACCAAACCTTCCTGGTTTATAAGCATCAGAGCTGATTCCAGAGTGAAAATGAACATACATGTCAGACTCAGTGAACTACAGGAGTCCTTGCTACAGAAAAGAACTTGGCCCAGAGAGCTATCACCTCCTAGAAATTTCTCCTAACCTTCCACCTCTTCCTCTAAGCTGGGCTACACACTCTTCCTGTGTTCCTTTTCCATCTGTGCCTGTGTGGTGGTGGCTCAGTGTTTTGTCAAGGATTGCATGTGGAAGCATGCGCATCTCTAGAATGACCCTTGCATTTCTGAGACTCTGTTTTGGGAATCTGGGAGCTCGTTAAGTTGTGAGGAGAGCTTGAGTCACCGTGAGTGTCCCCTCTTTCCTTTCCGGCTCCTTTCTTCCTCCTCTCAGAGGATTGCTTTGGGTAATAAGCCAACACTCTGAAGCTGTAGGCCATCCATGAGCCCTGTGACACTAAGAGAGGAAATCAAGTTTCTGGTACCTGACATCAGCCATTGTACCCAGAATGCTCATGTTCTCCTTAAATGAGGAGACTAGTCTCTTCCAGATTGTATTTTTACTGCTTTTGGGTGTCTTATTTCCTTCTGTTTATTTTCAGAGTTTCAAAATAAAAGTTACCTCTGGCATTTTTTTTTTTTTTCCACAACACTCAAACCTCCACACAGGGCTCTACCTTTCAGGTCTAAAATAGCAAAGTTGAAGAAGGAAATACCAGGTATTGTTATCAACTAAATAAACAGACATCAACAATTCAAGCGATTGCAATCAAGTTTCCTGGATTTGGAGTCTTGCGTGTTGCAGTATTGGGAGACAAATCAAAAGTTAGAAAGTGGGATCTGGTCCAGTTGCTTGTGTCTGTGCTCTGTGGTTCAGGTAGAGGTGGGTAGAGGGACCCCTCCCCTGCTTATAAAAGCAAAAGCAAGCCTCTGGTGACTGTCTGGTCTGGGGAGGCTTTGTGGCTAAGAAACCTCAAGAATGAAACAATTACAACCAAACATGGAGCAAACAAAGACTCTCTGGCCCTGTTGAACTGTTTTATATAAATCCTGGCTACAAAAGGCAGGCAGTTTCCAAGTTTTGTAAGAGATCAGTGACAAGTTGGAATGTTTCATTTCTGGTCTCAGTGAGAAGTTCAGTTTAAAGACTTTTCCTCATATTTGTGTGAAAAGCTAGCCAGCCGAGACTCACCACGCTGGTAAGCTTTGAGGCTGCTGAACGTTCTTAGAGCTTTTGTGCTAAGACAGTTTCATGACTGGGGAAAACTATGTCAGTCATTTCCTTTACTCTATTAAGTCCCATCCATAACTTCAGAAGGGATGTTTGAAAGAATGATGAGGCTGCTCTTGCCTCTTTCTGAGCAATGCTTCTAGAAGTTTCAATAACTAATTACGGGAAGGACTGGTCCTCGGTCATCCTTACTATTTAACTTGAATTGTTTTCTGTGTGACCACTTGTAATCCCTGGGGCTTGAGTCAACGGGTATCTGTAAAAGAATATTGCTTTCACAAGTTACTTTGTTGATGTAAGAAAGTAGCAATATGTGGGTCTGGATGTGCAGATCCATAGGCTCCCATAAAACTGGGTGTAGTGATACACTCCTACAATCCCAGCACTTCAGAAATGGAGGTAAAAGGATCAGAAATTCAAGGTCACCCACAACTATGCATCAAGTTTTGAGGCCAGCCTGGGATACTCGAGGCTCTAGTTAGAATAATGGCTTCAATATAGAGTGGATTTTCAGGGCTTTGTGGCTGCGCCTAAAGAATTCAACTCTCCTCTCTCATTTTTTGCTCTATTTTAGGAAGAAATTTCTAACCAGTCGCTATTCCTCCTTCTCTGAGATCATCACTCAAACACAGCAATCTTTGCAAACCGAAAGTTAATTTTCAGACTTTCCAGTGGCTTACAGTTATGCTCAGAAGTCCAACACTTTGAAGATCTGGTCACTAACTACCCTGCAATGTCAGCGCCCATCATCCCTTTCTTTCTTACTGGGCCCCAGGTAGCAGAGTGTCCCCCATCTTTCCTGGACTTACCCAGCCCTACCCCTCCTCTCCACGAGGCCTTGGGAACGTGCTGTTTTATCTGCCTAGAGTAGCATCCCCTGGCTCCTGCAATTTCTTTTTTGGGTCTCAGCAGCAGTGTTGTCTGCCTTCTTAGCTAGACCTTTCCAGACTGCCCCATTGTGTGTGACACATGTCTGCTGATCATTCTGCTTCATTCTCTGGTCCCTGCCAATCACTATTATCCTATTCATTTGTTGATTGATTTCCCTTGTGTTTCTGTCTGTATCCTCTAATAGGATGTAAGAGAGACAAAATAGGGTCCTGTTGTTTTGCTCAGTCCTATTTCAAAAGGGAGCAGAATAGGAATTGAATAAGCATTTGTTGAACAATCTTTCTTTCACAGCTTGCTCTCTCACTTTTAGTATCCAATTCTGATTCCACATGTTTTTAGAAGTGCCCCCTCCTCCCATTTCAGACTTCATTAAATAAACTCTTCCCTTGCACACATGCTCCAGTTTACTTAGGAGGGATCAGTAGGGTCTGATAGATACACTATAAGGTTTTCCAAGTGTTAAATGTTAAATGCAAAACAATGGAAAATCATATTGCCCTGGACCATTGCCTTTCTCTATGTCCAGCATATTCAGCCAAGGCACTAACAGCACTAACTATTTTGGACTCTACTCTCCTCCCCTTCCTCCTCCTCCTCTTCCTCCTTCTCCTCCTCTTCTCCTTTTCCTTTTCCTCAGATGACTGACTCCAAGTGTGACTCAAGTTTAATGCCCTTGCTCTGGATTCTCCTTTAGTTCTTTAAAATAGATTATTAGGTAAACTTAGAATTTCAAAATATATTCCTCTGACATTTATTTCTAAAAAACACACAAAGCTCTAGAAATTTAGCTTGCTATGGGGAAAGTTTAAATTGCTTTTGCTCATCTGGTACAGCTTTTTTCTCTGCTCCTGAAAGAAGTATGTTTTTAGTGAAGGCTGAATGAACCAATTAATTTTTTTTCTAAAGTCTTGCAAAATTTTCTCAGCTAGAAACAACACACATACTCCTATATTTTGGCTCAAAATTCTTTCATATGATGCTATGTCAGCCACCAAATGTTAAGACTCCTTCTCTTCCTCAATGACACTATATATCTAGTGTCTAAACTTTACAGAACACATTTGAATTGCTGAACTCATGCACAGTTCAAGACTGTGGAGTTTTCAGACAAGAAGAGATCTTCACTTCTCAGAGACAGAAGCCATTTTAGAGAGGGTGGGTCTTAACCTGTGTCTTACTGGACCACATTTGGGTCTTAGAAATGAAGACATTACTATATCATGAAGTCTAGCAACTCATTACAACACAGTCATTAAAAGTCTTAATCAGGGATATTCAATAGATTCCACAAGCTTTTAGTATACCATTTTTTTTTTTTTTTGGTGTTGGTTTGTTTGTTTCAAATAGTGGTTTCTGAGGTTTTCTTCATAAAAATCCTAGTGTTCCTTTGCGAATTTCCTTAATCTAAGGATGCACAATCTTAATGTTGGTCTGATAACCAACATCTCACTGCAGACTTCATCAGCTCTGGCCAAAGCAGAGGTTCTCTCTGTGTTTCAGTTGATCTGAGTAGCCTCGTCAGTAGACAGATTTAGCTGTTAATCTTCCAGGTTTCAAAATGTTGATTACGGCACTGAACCTTTCCTTTTAATATTTCCTCTGAGGATCCACAATTGCCTGGGAATATAGTCTACAAAGACCCTGAGCGAAGTTAGAAAAGACTTTTGTGAAAATTAGATGAATTTAAACTTAGTCATACTTCAAGATCATGTCCAGGGCCTTGTGTTACAATGTAGCTTGAAACACGTAACATTACTTGAAGTAAATGAGCTACAACTACAGGCAGGAAATATTTCCCCTACTTTACTAACCTGATCTTTCTAGAACTATGAGGCTTGCCTAATTTCTTAGATAAAAGACTTCCCTTTGGCTGAGTATTTTCCATTTTTTCTTTTAAAGAAACATTTTGTCCTAATGTACTTTGTGAACTTACATACAGGAAAGAAAACTATTTCCTTCAAAACAGCCAGAGTGTATGTTTAGTGATGAATCGCTTCCTTTGTTGCAAATCCCAGTGACTATTACTTAAGGTAATACCTGATTAATACTTTCATGAATAGGCTGGGGGGGGGAACCCACAAAATCCTTTATTTTCCTTTCCTATTGTCCCTGCTGACAATACACAGTGACTGAGAGGCTTGCTCCAGACCACCCAGCACCGGTAACAACGGACTCCAAATGTGCTGCAGGCCAGCTTCCCACTGCAGGCCCCTCTGTAGCCCCCCTTTCTTTAGAGATCCTCTCCTACCATTTTCTGAAAGGTTCAAGTGAAAGTGTTGATTCCATGATCACTTGAGCTCTCATAGCTACCAAACTCCAGGTAACAGCTTTCTACTTGTTCTGTGAATAAATTGCCCAATGAAAGTTTTTCCATGGATAAGAAGCTGCTAAGCAATGGGAGCTTCACTCCTTTATTGTAAAGTTGTTTGAAACTCACAGTTGGCCACCCCAAGAAGAAAAGGCAGCTGATTTAAGAGCCATGGGAGTTTTCCTTCTCCTTGGCTAGGTCGTCTCCACACACACCTTCTTCTCTCCGTTCCTTTCTCCCCTGTCTTCCTCTCTGCACAGGGACAGTGTGGAATAATGTGGCTGTCTTTACAGCACAGGAAGATGAATTTGCTCATGGGATGGTAGAAAGGATTCTGTCAGCCTTTCACCTTGGCTCTTGTGAAAACTGACAGAAAACCATGATGGAAACAGCACTGGATGAGCCTTTCCCAGTTGAGTCTGGAGGCCATTAAAAGCAGAAGTGTGCTTGTTCCCTGTACTCTTCGACTGTGGCATCTAGATTTATACGGTACCTGGAGGCCCAAGGGGCCCATCAGCAATGTGTGGCTGTTGGCCTTTTACTGTCTATAACTCATCGACAGCATGACCCTGTTCTCTAAGACCAGTTTCTCCAATAAGGAATCACTGCCTGGTAACAATCAACCCTGTGTGCTTAGTGCAAGTGCCCACCTTCCTCCTTCTTTGCAACATGGATTTAGAGACACGTGAATCTGTCTCCTGAATTATAATCTTTAGGATCTTAAATAAAGCCCCTTAGCTTTCTCAGTTTCTGATTATGGATATCTCTATCTCTCTCTCTCTCTCTCTCTCTCTCTCTCTCTCTCTCTCTCTCTCTCTCTCTCTCTCTCCAGAGCAAGTGGATTTGCCCCTACTTTACAGACACTCACGGGAGCCCAGTTTTATGAGGGCAGCCTGTATAGTCACAAAGGGCACAGGGATTGGGAAGGCTTGACAGATTGATACTCTGCATTTGCTGTGTTGAAATTCTCAGTTAGTTTAAAGAAGAAGTTTTTGCTTGGAGCAAACATTCTACAGCTCATCCGGCTGGGTATCTTAGGGCACTAGACTGAAGGGTTGGGGTACCACCTAAGAGCTCTGATCTGGCCTAAGGGAGCTGCCAGATTTTGGGTCTCTTTCAAATGGCTGGGAATAGATGGGCTGACGCAAGCTTGTAGATTCAGGAGACTATGAAGCTGGGACCCAGGAGACCTGAAGGCTCTGTATGGAAGCCCCAGTCTACAGAAAGGACAGTAGTGTTGTCCATTCATCGCTGGCAAAGGGATTCTGCCATAAGCCAGTAAGATAGAGACCTGTTACCCTACCCCAAATTCCAGGGCAATATGGAATGTCCCCAGGAATGTAATTCTAATCTTTCATCTGGGATTATTTCCCCACAAAGCCACTTAACCTACTTACTCAGCAGTGTGCCACCACCAGCAGATAAGAAACAGGTTCTATATGCAGCAATCAAAATATAAGCTTTAGAGTTTTTGGTTTTTCTCCCCCTATTAAAAAATAATCTTAGTCTACAGTTTTTAACCTTTTAAATTACTATACATCTATACTAATTAAAAACTCAAGCTGGGTGGTGGTGACACATGTCTTTGATCCCCGAGAGGCAGAGGCAGATGTATTTCCGTGAGTTCAAGTCCAGCCTGGTCTATAGAGCAAGTACCAGGATAGCCAGGACTATATAATGAAACCCTATCTTGAAAAACAAACTATTAAAACAAAAACAAATAAACCAAAAACCCTTTCATATTTTATTAGTGAAGAACAGAAAAATTTAAAAATGTCAGTCATAGGTCAAATCACTAGAAATTATAATTGACATCATACTTTGCATAAACACATACACACACCAAATATTGTCTAATTTTATTTACATTGCAGCCGGAATTTAGAGGCCTTGTCAACCAAAGGAGTTTTTACAGTTGTGTTTGAAGTTGGCAAAGACCTTTATTGGGTGATGGAAGTATTAAACAAAATTAGACTCTTTTTATTTTAATTCATTCATCTGTTTTTAGACAGTCTGGCCTCACAGAGTTCTTCCTCAGCCTCTGAGTGCAGGGATCATAGGCCTGCCTCGCCCTCACTGGCTTCACTCTCTATTTTCCACACAGTTACATTTTCTTTCATTTAGTATCTTGAAACAATTCTATGCACTGTGTGATATATTACCATATCACACAAAATGTACCACACAATTGTAATCAGATTTATGGTAGATGAGCTAACTTTTGTGGTTTGATATTTAGGTTAATTCAATATTATGATAAATAGGCATAGAAATACACTTTTGCTTTCATCTGCTTATGATAACTGCTTTTGAACTATTTTCTGGAAATGAGATTTTTTTATTTAAAAAAACTTAGACAGGATCATATGTATCACAGCAAGTCTCAACTTGAATCTGTCATCTTCCTGCTTCTACCTCTCAAGTAGCTTATATAAGCATTATAGGTTTATACCATCATTCTTGCTTCATGTGGTGCTAGGAATTGACCCCAGGGCTTCATTTATAGTAGCTAAATACTGTACTAACGGAACTATGTCTGCAGCCCCAGAAGTAAGTTTTCTGAGTTAAGGATCTGAATAAATTGAGAAATACTGGTCCACCTCCCTTCCAGAGCTGTTCTTTCAGGCTCCTTCCCAATCAGCAGGATTTCAGGGGTTGGGTAGCAGCATCCTTAGAGTCATGTTCAGACTAAGCATGCGGATGGATTAAGAGGCTGAAATTAATTTATACCTAAAAGTAGCTCTTATCTGACTTTTATAGAATTTACAGAAGTGCAAAGGGTCACTAGGATGAGGGTATAAAAGATTCTTTTTCTCATGATTTGGAGTCTAGGTAACCACCCTGAAAATTACCCTAAAGAGATCACCACCAAGCAGTTGTCTAAACATTCTATTTGCCTATAATTGCATCTTATGGTTGCATATAACAGCAAGTTCACATGGTGCTGAATCAGGATTTATAAAAGTTGCACAAAAACCGCATCCTGTAATTTAAAAAAGCAAAACAAGGCCCCTTTCTGCTCCTTACTCAATGAGTTATATTTATCAGCTTGTATGTATTCTCTATCCACTCTGCTTACAGGTCCCTTGAGACTTTCCATTCTTGTCACACAGACAAACAGAGGCTGACATCAGAAATGAGCTCTTAACCTTCAACTTCATTAATATATAAAAATCTCAGCTGAAATCTCTTCCATCCTCTAAACCCTGAGCCTCAGAACCTTCAAGTCATCTGAGTAACACTCTTCTCTTTGGGAAATCCATTTGTAATCCTCTATAAAGCAGGTAGGCATTTGTGCTTCTGGACAAAATCAATAGAGAGAGAGGAGTCACGTCCAACCAAAGTGCAGCTGGAATTTAAGAGGCCCTGTCAATTAAAGGAGTTTTCATAGTTGTGTTTGAAGTAGGCAAAGATCTTTATTGGGTGATGGAAGTATTTCATACAGAGTAATATCAAAATTTTAATGACTTGTTGTAGATTACAGGCAGGCTTCCTTGAAAGTGGATGTGTAACCTACAGCAGCAGCCTTTGCAGACAGATTGTCCCTGGGGTTGTAGGAGATGTTCCAGGAACACATTCTAATGTTAAGATCTGTTCCCCAGTGAGCAGGTAGTCATGTTCAGTGAATAGTGCTTGGGTCGGTGGTTTGTTTATTTTCCTACACAAAAATGCGATGGATTGTACAATGTCTTCAGTGGGCAGTCTTAGAATTCCAGTGGTACAATGGCTCATTCTTTCAAAAATGCATTAAAGATTGATGAGCCATCTATCATGCATAATAGTACATGCTATATTCCTGAGCCTGCCCCTTCTTTTTCTTTACCTCCCATGGGGCCTTATTTTCTTTTTCAGCACCCTGACTTTGCTGCCTGAGCTTGCTTGCATTTTTTTTGGTAACAACTCCAACATATTTCCTTCCACATTTGTAATTTTTGTTTAGCCTTTCCTCTGTTTTTTTTTTTTTTTTCCTACCCAAGTCACATTTACTTCCATTTTCCTCCCAATGGTCTATTTTCTCTCCATGCCTGTCACCTTCAATTGAGGTTTGATTGCATGATCAAAGTGAAAAGAAAAAGCCTTTTCTTCTTATGATTAAAAAGGGAAGTGCTTTCTATCTGGCCTAATAGCTTATCCAAGAACACCGCCTATCTTGATAGGATTCCCAGCCTTTTCTTTTGAAAGGTTGCTTAAGGAGCAGCCTTATGTTCTGTCTGGAGCACACACAGGCCACGTAGTCTTAGGATTTGGTGCTCTGAGTTCTCAGTGTTTCTTTTTCAATGGGATGGAGAAACTTTATCAAGACCTGGCCTCCCTCCCTGTGTCTTCTGCTGCTCACAGATGTTCTGAACTGAAATCCATGCTCCTTGTTCAAGAGGAAATTGATAGCCCTTTGAGAATCACAGCTCCCAAAGTGTTAAATGTTATTAAACTCAGACTCTAAGAGCCTCTCTCACTAGTGTGGTACAAAGACTTTGAAAAAGGCTTCTAGTACAATGAGTGGTCCGTTAGAATCACTTGCACAGGACAAGTTTATTCTGCTGATATGTCTTCAGGACTGTTCTGTTCCAGTCTGTAGGCTCACGCTTGTGCACAGAGGGAAGCAGTGTGTGCTGTTAGAGATTTTGCTCAAATCCATTCTTGAGTGAGTGTAGGAGGAGATAATATAAATTTTAAAATGTGGAGTATCTCATGCTCTCCAATGAGTCATTTCCTAATTTTTTTTATTAGTTGGCTTAGATCCAACTCAAGGAAAAAACCCACTATTTTAATACATTTGTTCACAACTGAGAAATTTCACATAAAATTTAATAACTGCAACCTGTCAATTTAAGGAAGAGAAAAAAATATCTTGCCACATTCTGTTAAACTAGGCTAAGGGTATGCTTCCAATTTTGAAATCAACTTTGCTTTCTAAAGCATTCATATTTAAGTTAAGCATATTTGGAGATGTAGGATGCTTAGATGTAAAGAGAAATATTCTTGTATTTTTCCATATATGGTGGCTTCCTTAAATAATCTTTTCTTAGTGGTTGGCATTTTTGTGGCTGGATGGTTTGAAGCTCAACCACCAGTAAATGCTATGTGATAACATGGCTCTCCTTTACTCCTCTGTAAAAGGTGAAGAGGCAGTGAGTAAAACAAGTATGCAGCTGACTCAGTAAGTTCCCAGCATAGTCCTTGTTGAAATTATCCTATAATCTAGAAATTAGAAGTGGAATAGCCCATGAAATCATCTAAACTGAACTATTTTAGGCTTAGCTAAGAGTCTTGGGGGATGGGGAATATTTTCCTAACTGGTTTTGTAGTTATCAGACACAAAATCAGTATGATTGATAATTTATCAAATTTCTATTTGACCTAGATATAAACCTGTAGCGGGAAATCAGGAACTATATATGTGAACGATCGCGTCATAGGACTGGAGACGAGTGGGGCGTGGTTAACTGAAAAGGATTCCGGAAGTAGACCTTCGAGGGAGAGGACCAGGACAGGAAGTCATCATTCTCTCGCGAGAGTTCCCCGACCGGGTGCACAATTCGGCCCAGCTGCCCGGGAGTTCGGACATACGGTGTGGGGATGAAGAATCTTCCTTAGAAAGGCTCCGGCGTGCTGCAACCTCATCCTGTCATCTTCTCTTAAAACCGGCTCTGTTTTGTAAGCGATTTTCACAAAATAAACCCCGTTTAAAACATATCTCAGGGCGGGTTTGTACTGCGATATAAACCTACAGAACAGGTCACTAAGAAAGCTGGCCGTGTTCTGAGATAAAGTAGCACTTAATCAGGAAGGTTAAGGATGTCATTTTTGCTTTATATGTGATCTTGTCACTGTCTGGTGGAGTAGTAAGGGTTTTTCATGAGAGTGACCTGATCTAGATATGGCCCTTGAACTTCAGGAAAGAGTTCCACATATCTGATGGAGTGCAGTTGTCTCCCCCACCACATCTGCACTCTTCTGGAAGAAGGCAGGAAAGAGCTCCAGGCCAGGTAGATTGAGCAAGTAGACAGTGCAGTGGATTAAGGAAGCATAAAGTCTGGAAATAAAGTCTGACTGTGGCCTTTCCTTCCATGCAACATAATCCTCAAATCTCAATCTCTCAGGATAGCAAAACTGGTCATCAACATTCAGTGTATTCTTCATCCCTTATTCCTTGACCATTCTGGTAACTCTGTCTATAATACCTTAGTCCCTTATCCATATGAAATGGTAATAGTGGATCTAGCTTTCAAAACTCAGTTTTGTTCTTCCTGTCTTCAGAACATTGTCATTGAACACAGAGATGGCGTCCATAACTGCCCCACTATCTCTTGCATACTTCCACTCTTCCCTCTACTCAAGGAATTGCTGATTATGCATTTGCTTGATTTCTCTATGTCTTTATGCTGAGGAACCACAAGCCCTCTGAGGTGGAAGCTTTCTTCATTTACATTTGGTTTTTTGTTATTTATATTTATTTAATTCATATTTATATTTGTGTTATTTTGCCTACCACAGAGCCAAGCACATTTTATAAGCTCATTTCACTTGTATGGAGTGAGCTAATGAATGAGTGAATGAATGAATCAATGAATCAGTGAAGAGGTACATTTTTAGCACACTGAATCAGAAACAATACCTCCAGAGTTACTGCTGAGGGCATATTGTAAGACAAAGTAGATTAAATGTTATCTAAGAAAGTGCCATAAATCAAATAGTTTTCTTGGCTTTTAAGGGACTAGAGACAGACACAGTATAAAGAAAAATCTTTAGAAGTCATCTAACTGAAATCTCCAAGTGAGGAGGTCTTTTTAGGGCTTTATTGACAAATGAGGGTCTGGCTTGCATCTGAATCCCCAAGAGCCAGAGGGAGAATCAACTCAACAGGGAATCTCTTCTATCACTCCCAATACTGTCATAAATATACTTGACCTTTATCAAGTGTCTAGGATTTACTATGTACTCTATGTACTGTGTGTTTATTTTCATTTTTTACCCTCTTATTGTATGACTTTTCATTCCAGACAGGGCACCAAAGACAGACCAAAGAAAGTATTCCACCCATGCTTATCTTAGTAAGCCAATGGGTTTATTGGAGTTATTTATAGGAATATAGATAAGAGGCTACTTACAGATGCATGACTGACTCAAAGACGGTTGGATCACTGAAAAGCCAACCCTAGCATATGTGAGGACTCATGAAAGCTGTATCTCTGAATCTCCCTTCCTAACTTTTAGGCAGTTTAGACTGCCAGTCTTCTCTCTCAGCAACTAGTACCCCTTATATCACATTGGGGAGGCCTTTGGAATTTCTTAAGTTTTGTGAGTTCCTGTAGCTTGTAGTTTCAGGACTCTTGTAAGTTTTCCTCTTTCCTCCAGGAAGGAATGTTTCTACTCAGAGGAAACAGCTTTGTGTTAATTTGGATGTAATTGACCCCCACAATCATAGGGAATGATGCTATTAGGAAGTGTGGCTTTGTTGGAGTAGGTCTCACCTTGTTAGAGGAAGTATGTCACTGTGTGGGCAGACTTTGAGGTTTCCTATGCTCACAATACTGCCCAGCAGCTCAGTTGACTTCCTGTTGCCTTCTTATCAAGATGTAAGACTCTCAGCTCCAGCACTTTGGCTGCTTGTATGCTGCCATGCTCCCCACCATGATAATGGGCTGAACCTCTGAACAATGAGCAAGCTACCATCAATTAAATGTTTTCCTTTGTAAGAGTTGTTATGGTCATGGTCTCTTTTCACAGAAATAGAAACCCTAACTAAGGCAAGCTACATAATTCTTCCAAAGCTCTGTGATATTGGGGGATTTTATTACTATTTTGCAAATGAAATAACTGAGGTATAAACCTACCTACTTGAAAAATGCTAGAGTTAATTCTACAGCCAATGTATATTTTGTTCAAACTACACTCTAGCTACCAAAGCTCCACTCTATCACTTGGATTTCTGAGCCCTAGTTTCCTCACTGTAGAGTGAGAAGATGTGATGGATTATAAGACTTCAAAGGTCTTCCTGCTCTGAGGGAATCTAAGTTTAACGGTGCAGGCCTGAATTTAGGGTAAGTTTGTCTTCCTTGCTCCTGAGGTGCTCTCTGGAGCAGCATGAGCCATGCCTTTACATCTGAGGGAAAGAACTGGCTCAGCATCAGAGGCCTGGAGTAACAGATGCCAATAGAAAATCATATTTGATTCAACAGTAATTTTCTAGCAAATTTAGCACAGTGTCTTGCATATTTTAGGAGTCTCATAACTTTTAGGAACAAATAGCAGGTTTAGAACTTGGGAAACTTATAACCAAGAGAAATTTAAAGTCATTCCTGCCTGTGGTTAGGAGTTAAGCCAAAATTTTTGTATTAGCTCATTTTTGTTGTACAAAGCAATGGGATATATATTTAGTCTTTGAATTAGAGATCTGCCTGGTAAGTACTTGGTTATGCCTCTCTACTCTCATATGTTGAAATTTTAATTTACAGTATCATAAAAAGATGGGGTATTTGGAGATAATACTTATAAATAAGTCATTAAGATAAAGAAAAGGTCATGTGACTTGTAATTTGAGTCTCATGAGTGAGTTCTAATCTACTTTGACTCTTCTAGTGAGGAGAAAAGGATAGTGTATGAGTGCTAACACACACAGTTCTAACACACATGCACACATACACACACACAGTTGCAGGTGCACACAGCAGGAGTAACATCTTCAAGAACCTAAGCCTGGAGATGGAGAGATGGCTCAGAGGTTAAGCGCACTGGCTGCTCTGCTGCTCTTGCAGAGGTCCTTAGTTCAGTTCTCAGCACCTACATGGTGGTTCACAACCATCTATAACAGGGTTTGATGCCAACTTCTGGCATGCATGTATACAGGTGGATAGAGCACTAATTTGGAAGAAGAAAAAGGAGGATCAGGAGAAAGAAGAAGAAGGAAGAAGAAAGAAAAAGGAGAAGGAGGAAGGAGGAGGAGTGGGAGGAGGAGAAGAAGAAGAAGAGGAAGAAGAAAAGAAGAAAGTAAACCTGTTGAAACCTTGACCTTGGGTTGTCAGCCTCCTCCAGAGCTGGGAGAATAAAGTTTGGTTGTTTAAGCCACCCAGTCTTTGAGATTTAGCTGTGGCAGCCCTAACAAAGTGATTTGTTGTGTTATCTTTAACCTTTGCAATGTTTAAGGCTGTATAAGTCAGTTCATTATGCTTCTCTGTTTCCTTTTGTTTTATTTGGTACCTTAGGCTAAATGAACTCTTAATCCTGCTGCATCAGCTGCCTGAGTCCTGGGATTACCAAACCCTGCACCACTCTAACAGAGTTGTTCATAATACACAAAGATAATGAGGTAATATTATTCCATGCTAAGTGAAAGCAAGCTGGAAGTCACCTAATGTGGAAGGCCATCATGCCACAGAGAACCATCAAGTGTCATAAACATAGTAAAATTCAGGTCATCTTAGAAGCAGGAGATGTTGAAAGAGTGACAGAATTTTCATTTTTCTTTCAGACCAGGGTATGACTTTAGTTTCTGGTCTTTTAAGCCTCACGGAATTGGACTTGAACATGGAGATTTCTGAGGATATGGTTTGTGGTCAAGGGACAGAGTGAAACAGATAGTCCAATGCATGGATTTAGAAACAATCATGACCTCAGCTAACCAATCAAATTTATTAACAACAGATGAGCAAATAAAATCTTCCAGTTTCAGGGAATGAGAATTTATAACAATTTTCATTCTCGTAATGCCCTATGTAGTAGTTAAAGCAGAGCAGTCTGGGACCTACCTAGTTGCACGGGTTTCCTGATATTAATTTAAGTTTCCAAGCTCTAACTTCCAATCAGGGAGGTGAGCAAAGAGGGATAGACTAGCACATAGTATCAAACAACTCAGGCTTGGTTCTGAACTACAAATTAAGAAATGTTTCTGATTAAGAATTATTTTTCTCGAGCCAACTTTTAAGATAGAAATCAGTGGTCATGTTAACCACGGCCACATCATTTCTAGCTTTCAAAGCTTATACTCAAATAGCTGTTTTTTGGTCGTCTTGTCTCCAAGATCTTTCATTCTGGCCAAGATCATAAACTTTCATTATCTCTCCCCCAACCCCAAAACATTTGTTTGACTTTGAAACTACAACAATTTAGTGCTTTATAAGTCTGCTATGCTGTATTCTTCCTCTGAATAATAGAGCGGGGGATGGGCCTGGAAGTCAGTTTACTCTGTGTCATACCACTTCTGTCAATGTACCAGACAGATTATTTTTTTGTGGGAATTGGAATTGAAAGTGTGAAATAAGGTTTCTGAAGAAGACATATCTGTGTCTCAGAGCCTAAAGACTGATGTTGGTTGACTATGAAAGGAAGAATATTAACATCAAGAATCAGAGTTATCTAGCAGCATCTTTAGTCTCCTTTAACAGACATTTACAATCAACCTCTGCATCTGTCCAAGCATCACTGAACTTGTAGATAAAAACTGAAATGAGTGACTAAGCTTCACATGTTTCTGACCTCTACTAACCCTAAAGCTGAGAATGTGTGACTCTTACATAAGACATTTCCTCTGCTCATTGCAGCTCATGCATGTGATAGCACTGACCATGTAAACTGGTGTGCTTCTTTAGCTCCATGACTGTGAAATGCAAGCTCATGTCATCTCTTACAGAATGGAGCATAGCATTGGTGGTGACTAGAATCTAGATTCCTGGGATATAGTCACTCATCTTTGGCATAGAATATGTCATTTCCTTTAAGGTGGAGTTGTTATTTTGTGCTGATAGAAGCCAAAGCACCATGGCTTCTCGTAGTCATTTCAACTAAAGAAAGGGGAGATATTGATTGGGGATGGGTTGTTTTGTGTAATTACATACACAATAAAATCTGTTGTACAGAGAGGAAAGAATGAGACAGATGCAGAGAAGCCAAGGTGAGAAAGCACATGGCTGGTCAGGAATGGAAGGATCAAGACCAGGGAAGGTTTTTATTCCTCTGTCCAGGCCTTGAAAAATCAGATGCCAATCTTCCCCTCCAGGGCCTCATATCTCTGTGTTTTTAAGTTGCCTCACTCTCCTTAGCTTATAGGACAGTAATGGTTTTGAAACTTTGCCCAAAATTGTCTAGACAAAGGCAATGTAAAAGGACACACCCTTGATGTAGCCTATTAGACTGTCCCCAAAGTGGGCATCACAGATTGTTAATTCTCTTCCTTCTGTTGGCCTAGGTTGGCATCACTACTCCAGCATGCTTTCTGCTCTCTTCTTACCCATTACATGGTTCTGACTCTTCCTTTATCTAACCGTATTTATTTTACCTAAAATCCCCTTTCTTCTTGGCCTAATAGGAAGCCACATGTTTTTAAAGATACATTTGAGTTTGTTCTAGGTCAATGGTTTGCAACCTTCCTAATGCTGTGACCCTTAATATAGTTCTTCAAGTTGTGGTGACCCCTAACCATAAAATCATTTTCTTTGCTACTTCATAGTTATAGTTCTGCTACTGTTATGAATTATAACACAAATATCTGGGTTTTCTGAGGGTCTTAGGCAACCGTTGGGAAGGTAGTACTCACAATTTTTCAAGGTAAAAACTCCTACAGACTTTTCAACACAACTTCACCTCTTTAAACTTCCATTGTTCTAATGGTTTCTTTTACAGTTTTTGAAAATGTAACAGTTTCTCTTAAGACTGCTTTCATTGTGTCCCACAAGTTTGGGTATGTTGTGGATTCATTTTCATTAAATTCTAGGAAGACTTTGATTTCTTTCTTAATTTCTTCCTTGACCCAGAGGTGGTTCAGCTGAGTGATGTTTAGTTTCCATGAGTTGGTAGACTTTCTTTGATTTTTGATGTTGTTGAACTCTAACTTTAGGCCCTGGTGGTCCGATATGTTACAAGGGATTATTTCCATTTTTTTGTATCTGTTGATATTTGCTTTATGACCAACTATGTGGTCAATTTTAGAGAAAGTTCCATGAGGAGCTGAGAAATATGTATATTCCTTTGCATTTGGGTGGAAGCTTCTGTAAATATCTATTAAATCCATTTGCATCATAACCTTTGTTAGACTCCTTATTTTTCTGTTGAGTATCTGTCTGGTTGACCTATCCAGGGGTGAAAGTGGGGTATTGAAGTCTCCCACTATTAGGCTGTGAGAATTGATGTGGGATTCGAGCTTTAGCAGTGTTTCTTTTATATAGTTGGTGCCCTTATATTAAGGGCATAAATATTCAGGATTGAAATCTCTTCTTGATCAATTTTTCCTGTGATGAATAAGTAATGACCATCTTGGTCCCTTTTAATTGCTTTTAGCTTAAACTCTACTTTGTTAGATATTAGGATGGTAATCCCAGCTTGTTTCTTAGGACCATTTGACTGGAAAATCTTTTCCTAACAGTCTGTGTATGTCTTTGTGGTTGAGGTGTGTTTCTTGTAGGCAACAGAAGGATGGCTTCTGTTGTTGTATCCATCTTGTTAGTGTGTGTTGTTTTATAGGAGAGTTGAGTCCATTGATATTAAGGGATATTAGTGACCACTCATTGGTATTTCCTGATATTTTTGGTGGTAACTTGTTTGCATTAAAAAGCAAATGTAACAGTTGCTATGGCTGTAGTGGGGAAAAACAAGTTTCTTCTAGGATATGTAGAAGTTAAAAGTTTTCACACTCTGCAGTTTAGAAATAATTAGAAAAATAAAGATGCATATATCACAGGATGTTGACAAAGGAAGATGGTTCCAAAATAGATAGAAATATTAGCATTATTAAAGCATACAACCTATCAGAAAATACAAAATGTGAATATTCACATGCCATTATTATTCAGTTTAGTCTATAACGTCTTCATTGAATGTGATAACAATAAAAATAGGAGAATGAAACAAGAAAGCCAGAAGACAGAAGTGAGTTTGAAGAAGATGGACATCTTTGGAAAGGGAGTTGATGAGAGAGAGAGAGAGAAGATGAGAAAGAGATGGTATGCTGGCAAGTCCTGGCTTTTACCAGCCTCCCAAATAAATTGAGAATTAACTTGGACTTTTACAGGATCTCTGCTCTTTGGAAGAAAAAGGAGAAGCTGAAAAAGTGAAGTAGATTAAAAAAAAAAAACAACCCTGAGATGACAAGGATAAGTGCAGCAGAGATTCGGTGGCCATGGCCTTCAACACAGGGCGGGGCACTCTAGTCTTGGTTATAAGTATGAGCCCTTAGCAGCAAATTAATATTGTAAAATAACAGACAAATGAATCATAATAAACATGTTTACTCAACAACACCCACTCAACAAATTTATGCAGCACTCCCTATTATCACATGGTTTATTAGCATATGTGGTAGTCATGTCCACCTTGCATTGTAGGTATAGAAACCCAAGACCAAAGTCAGAAAATTCTAACAGTAAACATTCCTTGTCCATTGCCTTGGTTGATGAGGCTGCCTTTGACTCAGCATTGACCTTTGGCTCATGAAAACGTTCCACCCTGTCTGTCTCTGGGGTTTTCCAAGGATATTTCCTATGAATTGTACTATCATGGGTCAGTTTTTTCTCCTACCATTTATACATCAGTGTTATGCTAAACAGTGTCATGAGTTTGCTTAGGGATATACTCTGCCTACCCCATAGACAGAAGACTCCAAAGGATTTCAAGTGCAGAATCTTGTGTCTATTCTCTTTCCTCAAACATTTTTTCTTTTTTATTCTTTTTTGAAAATCAATATCAAACTTTATATAAAAAAGCAAAACATTCAGAATAGATTTAAAAACCCACATAGTAATAAAACTCTTTTCTCTAAAGTACATGAAACATAAAAAATAAAATTTAAAGCTTACCTCAAACATTTTTATTCAATTTTATGAAAATATCAAAATCAACATGAGTGGGAAGCTATGTGTGATGGCACATACCTTTAATCCCAGCACTTAGAAGGCAGAAGCAGGTGGATCTCTGTGAGTTCAAGGCCAGCCTGGTCTACATAGTGAGAGTAGTTTTTCAAAAACAAACAAGCAACATAAAGAAAAAAGAGGCAATGCCTACCAGATTCAGCTTGGCTTTCTGCAACTTACAATGATCACCAAATTTCCCTTGCTTTTGATTCCAGCCTAAATTCATAATGAGTCTAACTCCGAGTCAAGTATCGACCAAAGCAACTTGACTTTGGTTTGGCAAAGCAACCCTGGGGTCCTATAATTGACAAACACAAACACTAGCCTCTTTAATTTTACAACTATTTGTACAAATTGCTATCTTTATTACCTCCTTCTCTGTCCCCATATCTGCCCTACTTTGTCTTTCTTCACTGAGTCTTAGAAATATCTTAGTTTAATAATAGTAAGTATATTGGCTTTTCTTGTGTGTATGCCTGTTAATGTACATGAGAGAAGCCCCCTGATTTAATGATTCACACCAAGAAACTAGGTTCATAAATTCATTTTCAAAGAAACTAGGCCCCTAAATTCTGCCTCACTTGCTCACATTTGATTTCAGAGAAACAATGGGAGATTCTCAGAGAGATATGTATCTTTTTTCCTCTCTCACTGAGAAGCAAGCACACATAGCATGATGATGCTGTTCCTTCCTGCTGTCTGGGAGACATGACGAGGCTAAAATCAGGCTCTGAGGGAGCAACTCTGTTTTCCTTCATCCTTGGCTGACTCTTTTTTCTCCTTAAATGGCCAAATCTGCAATCTGTGCTAATCTCCCTCTTTCCAAACAGTATGGTCAAAGCACCCCATGGATGTAAAACTGTATTTCAAAGAGACCACAGAGTGGGGTGCTTTTCATTTTCCAGAGTACAGGCCTGGGGTGCTAGAAAACTTTGAAGTTTTCAAATAGGATGAAAATTGGTGTGCTGTCTCTTGACTTTGAACTCCAAATTGGAAGATTTGAGTTACTCGTTCACCCAGTTGAATATGTGTGATTCACTATCCAAATCCAAGTCACAGTTCTGCGATGAAATATGAAACTCATTCTTCTTCCCCCCTCAGGACTCAGATACCACAGATTTAACTGAACAGTTCACAGCAAGGTCAACTCCAATCCTGTCACATGCTGATCAGCTCATCTGGGAGATGTAAAGCAGGACTTTTGGGTTCAAAGAGTTATTGGCACAGCTCCTCACACACAGGAGCCGTCACCAGATCATTGTTAGCTGAATGATAGAATTGTAACACTGCATGCTGTCTTTTAGCAGCCTTGTGTTCCTTTACATAATGATGATAAAGCTGAGGCTATACAATAGGAAATGGTCTGTTTACAGAGTAGCATCTGTGACTTAGAAAGTAAACTGAAGGCTGTCTCCTGGACAGGCGGTGTCATTTGTGGAGCTCCGTACAGACTGGAACATCAGACGTTTGTGTTTAAAACTCTGTGAAAATTTTGAGGTGATTGAGTAAAGAACATGAAACCCAGCAGCAGTGATCTTTAAGCATCATTAGCGTCTCTTGTAGCAGGCTGTGGCTCTTGTCAATGTAAAAACCACAGTTCTCATTTTAAAATGAGTAAGAGATAGTTTATTCGGCAGCCATTTTGAGTGGCTATGGCCCAAGAACACAAATTTATGTTACTCTAAATTTCACATTCCAACATGGAAACAGCTTTATTAAGCTTTTATAACTTTACAGAACAAATAGTCATAAATCAAGGAAAATTTAAAATACATTGGTGGCCTCATCAGAGATGTGGATCCAGCAATATGGGGGAATCTTTTCTATAGGCTGCAGATGCCATCTGATGATGTTCTTAGCTTTTGGATTGGTGAAAGCTATCAGTCTGCTAAATTAATATATTCTAAAAGGTTTTTATCTGTTAGTCACAGGATGCTGGCTCTGACACAGAGGTGGGCAAGTATTAGCTGCTCCAGAAGTCTGGAACTAGCCCAAGATAAGATCACTAACCATTGTTGCTACAATATCCCAACCTTCCTATAGCACTGCAGTTTGAATCCATCATTCTCTGCAGTAACAGTAATAGGTGTGAGGGACCATCATCTGCCGTGATTGGTCCCACCCTAGTAGTATGCAACATACCCTGTCATTCTCTCAGTGACCATAGGAAGGTCAAGTATTTATTTCATCTATTTTCCAACCTGTATGATCTCTGTCCCTCACCTACCTACTTCATTGATGTGAGATGTCTTTCTGTATACTCTAAATATGCTTTATTACCACTGGTTAATAAAGAGGCTGTTTTGGCCTATAGCAAGGCAGTTTAGAGGCAGGTGGGAAATCCAAGCATAGATAAAAAATTGAAGTAGGATAGAGTCACAACATTGCAGGCAACCATAAGATCAAGATGTAATGAAACATAGATAAAGCTATGGAGTCATGTGGCAATACACAGATTAATAAAAATGGGTTAAGCTGTAAGAACAAGTTGGTAAAAAGCCTGAGCCATAGTCCAAACAGTTTGTAATTAATATTAGCCTCTAAATTATTAATGTCTACGGGACTATGGGTGGCAGCAATTTCTCCAGACTACGGGCCTGGACAGGCCAGAAACTTATACCTACACTTAATCTTGTTTATTCAGTGCTCACCATGCTTGTGGACAGCAGAGGACACAAACAAAGAAGAGCTATCAGAGACTGCATCTTCACATAGTAAAGAGGATGAACAAGCAAAAGAGCCTACTGGTCTCTGAAAAAACAAAGTTCAGAATAGTAGAGGACAAAGTTGTTGCTTCAGCAAAGCATTCTGGCATCTCAGTGATGAGGCATTAGAACACAGCCTAGCCCAGAGCCAGAGCCACAGACAGCTATTCTAGAGAAATGCCTGATGTCTAGATGACCCTTCAAATGGCATTGTCTGGAAGGTACAGCTAGGATCAGGGCTGGGAGGATGGCAACATTGTGCAAGATTTTACCTGTCACTCTAATTTTTTAAAGGGGAGGAGCTTATAAGAAAGGAGAGTTGGCCATGAACTTGGAGCCCATGTATATCTTCAGGTACTGAGGAGATAAGGCAGGAAAGCTGCTCTCCACATATCAAAGACAAAGTCAAATCTCTCAAGTTGTCTAGGTTCTTACTGAAAAACTTGAGACAGTGCCAGTTTCTCAAAGCTCAAAGCAAATCTTTCCCCATAGAGAATGCCTGTCAATTTTGAACCATGTTTTCATATATGTTATCATGCTGTCTTATATATCATATATGTTATCATGCTGTCTTATATAAATCTTTCCCACTGAGTTAATTTAAGTAACAATTAAAGGAGGGGAGAGCTGAAGAAGTCCCTGGAGTGTCCTATTTGCTTCCCATGTGTCCTCTGTTCAGTTGCCACCGTGCAGATTTGTAACTTTGAGAATTTCTTGGTGGGTGTTGAAAAGCACTGGCTCCAAGGATTGACAGTGATGATTTTAGTTCAATATCTTTGAGAAGCTTGGAAAAAATCAGGAGAGTTTCTAAGAAACATAGTGTATCAGGAACTGAAAACTCTGAGCACCTCAGGTCTGAAAGGGCCAGAGGAGAGAGTATGGAGTCATTAGAAGCAAGGGCCATCCTTAGCCATGACACAGAGACTACTTACTTAGACTGTAGCCACAGTTATGAAGGCCTTCTAACACTCCTGGAGTACGGGATGGGGTAAGGCCTAGCCACTTCTACCTTATTCATTCTGCCTTTGGATCTCCTGCCAGGGTTTCCTGTCCAAGGATCCAAGTCTGAGTCACCTTCCGACACATGGCTATTGTAATTAGTTTCTGGCCCAGACTTTCCAGGCCTGGACCAGAGGTTCAGACCCACTCTCAGCCCCACTTAGCCTCAAATAATCACATAAGGCTTGTATTATTTTTACATTGATTGACCTAGGGCCCAGGCACATTGATAACTAGTTCTTGCTCTTAAACTAACCCATATTCAGCCGTGCGGCTCAATACCTTTTCTCAGCAGCATTTCAGCTTCTTTCCTCTGCGTCTGCTGTCATCTCCTCCTCGTGCCTCTGTTGCATCCCTACAGTGTCTGTCTCAGCTCTGAGATGTTCCTGAGTTTTCTTAGCCTGCTAAACCCGCCCACACTTCCTGTCTGCTTTTAGCCAATCAGCTTTTATTAAATCCATAGGCGGGACAAATATTTACAATGACAGGAAACAGTAGAAACATAACATAGTCCCACTACACACGGCAGCATGGGAAATGACAAGGAAAGCAGGGGAAACCTTGAATAATCACTATCTCTACAAGTGCTGAAATGGCATCCTGGAGAGGCTAGATTCCATGTCCCAAACCATACCCCTAATGTTGCCAAGCCAGGACTCAAACTCGGAGTGTCGCACTGCAAAACAGAAGACAACACCATGTTCTGAAATGTGTATTGCGGTGGATTAGCAGAATGACATATGACAATAAACTCTCTGCTACCAAATGGCCATTGTCTGGAGCAGTGTAATTAGAGACAGCCAGCCTGAACAAACAAAACTGAATTTTACAAATAAAATTTATTAGAAATGTGGATTGTTGGATCACCTTCAGGATGAAGAATAATTTGGACGAGGATTGCAAAGCATTCCCCAGGGGAGTTGGTCTTAAGAAAGAAAATGGGGGGAGGGTAGAGTTAGCTGCATTAATTTCATAGTGATGAGCTCATCTGAAACAAGGTCCAGAGATGTGAAAACTTACATTCTTGTTAGGAAAGCGTGATGAGCACTACACTATGGAAACCGGCGGAAACTTACTTTCTTAAACAGTGTCCACATTCTTCTCAAGTGTGTATCCCTTATAGCTTGTTAAGGTCCTGTGTTAGCAGCTATACACTGAACCCCTCCTATGAAATCAGTGTTGTTCATGGTGCTGGAGACACAGCTGTGACGGACAGCTCTCCTCTCAGGGACGAGGACCGATGTATCAGGAGGGAGATGAAATCAAATAGTGACTAAATTCACTAGAGTGCTGTAGAATGTGAGGAAGAAGTACTGAAATGTGAGGGTACAGAAGACCACAGGAGAGGGCCAGAGACATCATTTAAATATAGAATTGTCAAGAAATCTGTCTCTAACAGAGAGACATTTTGAACACATAACTGAAGGAGACACCTGTTCCATGCACAGTGTAATCCAGTTTATGAAAGAGAATTTTAGACCCGGAAGGGACCCACAGAGGTGCTGCATTCTATAATGGAAAATGTGAGACCCAGGAAGTTGTCTTTTTATTCAGAGCCTTATCATGAATATGTTATCAATAATGCTTGATTGAAAATGTTAAATAAGCACTCCCCAGTAATTAAACAAGTATTATGCCACTATTATGTGCCCCCAGCCTAGGCTCATGCTTTCTGCATTGTATCCTATGGTTTCATGATTCACAAATATTCCAAGTTAATGAGTTTTTACTGTGACTTTATATTTTAGTTCACCTGAGGAATGGTTTCCCCTTGTGTGGTATGTTAATACGGTAAATGATGAGCCAAATCTTAGTGGTTGTGGTTACAGCTGTTTGTGACATTACCAACAACCCCATTCCTGTTCCTATCTCTTCTCTTAATTCATAACAACTTTCTTCTTCTTCTTCTTCTTCTTCTTCTTCTTCTTCTTCTTCTTCTTCTTCTTCTTCTTCTTCCTTCTCCTCCTCCTGCTCCTCCTTTTTGTTAGAAATTACTCTGCTAGTCTATGTTTACTGTTTAAATTATACTGTTTGCTCTCTTATGTAACAGAAAAATTGCTGTTTTAGTGTTGGAGATAGGGCAAAAGAAGAAGGATTTGTTGGACAAAGAAGAACTTGGGCATGAAGAAAACCAGAATATTCAAATTCAAATCAGAGGGTAAATAAAGTTGGCATCCCCAGAAAGAACTGACAACAGAAGGTAACACTAGAGGCTCCCAGACATCATCCCAAGCCCAGGCAATGTGCAGAGTGCAGAGATGAGCATCTGAAGAGAGACAGGGATATATGAAGAAGAAGGAAGAGATTTTCACAGCTAGGCTTAGGGACCAGAATGGCAGCAAAAAATGGGGCCAGTGATAGTTCACTTTGCATACAAGCCTGACTGGGCTAGTGATAGTCAGCTGGAAAAGCACTGTTTCTGGATGTCTCTCCAAGCATGCTTTCAAAATAAGACAGTGCTGCAATCAGCAAGCTTAGTAAAGGAGACTGACTGTCCTTGGTGGTGTGGGTAGAAATCGTCTTTGAATACAAAAGCCCCAGCAGAACACAGAAGTAAAAGAAGGGCCAGTCCGTCATCCCTCTTGAGCTAGCTCCTCCATGGTTGTCTTTGTGGGACATCAGAGCTCCTGGTTTTAATATTTGGGGTTCCAGTACTTACACCCCACTCCCTGGTTCTCCCAAGTCTTTCATCCAGTCTGGTACTGAACTATATCACTGGTCCTCCAGTTGTAAACCCTAGATAGAGGAAGTTTTAATACTACTTCATACAAGTTTATGTTAGAAGTAATTGTTACCTAGACACTAACATACGTGCCAATAATCTTAGCTACTCAGGCTGAAGTCAAAGGATCACTTGAGCCTAAGAGTTTAAACCAGTCTAAGAGAAAAATCTCACTTCAAAAATTCAATCTAATTTAATTTTAGAACAGAAATATTGTCAATCCTGTAAGAGTTGGAATAGGAGCCTTTGAACATTGTTTAGAAAAATGCATTAATAGAGTGGTCTTTGGCAATATAAGAACTAGAATTCGCCAAAGAAAACCAAATTTATATATATGACAGAGAGAGAAAGAAAGAGATGTAAAAGGAAATTTGTGATGTGAATCAGGTCACACAGTATGAGGTTAAGAAGTTCTACAATATGCTGCTCCCACTCCTAATAATATGACACTAAACAGAGTACTTCCAACATGTTTTTTTGTTTGTTTGTTTCTTTTTTCTTCACTGGGTGGGGGGCATTTATATTACACTTGATTTTCTTTCATAAATCTTTACTTTCTTTTGAAAAATCTTTGACTAGACAGGTTGAGAAAGTGATGGGCAATTGCATGAGTAAATTGTAGCATGAACAGAGTGGACTGTAGCAGACAGTCCTCCCAAGTCCTCTTGGCTCCCACTGGTCTCATGACACACCAGTCCTTCTGTACCTCAGTGAGAGTCACCAAATAACATGTGTGTGTAAGAAGACAGTACTCAAACTCTAGAGTGATCACTAGCTCGAGAGTAGCTCTCACCCTAAGGAAGTGAAAGCCAATAACAGCTTCCTCATTCCTTTGGTGGCAAGCTTTAGATGTATGTATTCCATAGTTTTCTCATGGATGCTGTGAAATAAACATCCTGCTGTGGGTTGCTTCTTGGGCATACCATGTGGCCTGGCCAACACTACTGCAACATGCCCCTACTTCCTTCCACAACTTCTCAAATTAGCTGTTGTACCCAGAAACTTTCCTCAGGATCAGCACATGGGAAAACCCAAGCTCAGCGAGTGATCAAACCAGAATTAACCCAGGTCATCTGACTGCACAGCTCAGGCCTTAAGGACTGCATATGAATGAAAGAATTCTCTCATAAGAACACACATAAGAATTCTGATGAGATAAAGAGGAAAAGATCCAAATGCCAAACTGAATGGTGAAACAAGCTTATAATCCCAGCCCTCAGAAGGCTGAGGCAGAAGAATTGGAAGTTTGAGAACAGCCTGGATTACATATAGGGATTTTTTTTTCCATCTCAAACAAGAAAATGGGAAAAAAAAATTCCAAGCTGTAAAAGTCTTATATCAAGTATTGGTTTTGTTTTTTTAGGTTTGGTGTGCTTTACAGCAAAGTTCTGAACTGGGCATTAATCTTTGAGGGAGAGCCGGTGGGTACTTATCTGGCTTTGACTTTTCCAGTCACTTTATCTTTTCAGACTGGAGGAGGAAAAATGTGATGGTGTGAAGAGTCTCTCAGCCATCAAAGAGATATGGCAGGCATGCAAAAACAATTATGTGTGCTCATTTGCTCTTCCTACCAATCAAGAAATACTACCCCAGACACAGCAGAAAACGCATTCCTCCACATCCTAAGCTTATGAGGAACTTCGTGGTTTGTCCTCATCCTTACAAGGAGAAGAAAAAAGAGACCACAAGAAACAGGAAATAACCACATGCTGTATCTCAGTGCAATAGGTCTGAAGTGTCGGGCATGCTTCCTTTATCCTTGCTCTCAAGCTCTCATGGTCTCACTGGGAGTCTGAACTGGAATGAGGAAAAGTAACTCCAAATGTACACCATTTGAAAAGTTTTGCCCTTTTTTCTTTTTAAAACTTAATGTTTTACATATCCGGGCATTTGCCTGCATGGATGTCTATGCAATACAGATGTGCCCAATGGCCATGGAGGCCAGAAGAAGGATCCCATGGAGTTACAGATGGTGGTGAGCTCCCATGTGGGTTCTTGGAATTATACTGGAGTCTTCCAGAAGAGAAGCCAATGCTCTTAACTGCTGAGCCACCTCTTTAGGCCCTACACTTTTTGTTTTAGAAATTATTTGTGTGTGTGTGTGTTTGTGTGTGTATATGTGTATGTGTGTGGTGTATATGTATGTGCGTGTGTGTGTGTGTGTGTGTGTGTGTGGTGTATATGTATGTGCATGTGTGCATGTATGTGGTGTATATGTGTGTGTATATGCATATGTATGTGTATTTGTGCAGGTATGTTTGTGTGTATGTGTGTGTATGTGTGTGTGTGACCTGTGAGGTCACCAGGCAGGCATAAAAGCACATAATTATATTCTTGGGGTTCTCCAGGTCCCATCTTGTTTACCCTCATAATCTACACTGGCAGAAAAAAGCAAAGTCAGCACCCCAGGATGCTTACATGTCTGGTTTGAGACCCAACTCCCCTCCATGTTGTTGGTGGACACTTCTGGGGTCCAGCACTGTTGTCTGTAAAATCGCAGCATCAGGATCCCAGCACAATGCAGTTGGATCCTTAGAGTAACAAGGCTCTAATAAAGAAACTGTCACCATTGTGTGCAGGACAGGGGTAACGAATGAGCAATGGCACAGGCCAGAACTGGTGACATAAAACATCCAGTATTCCTCCTAGGTGAACGGGACATCTCTAGAATGGAGGATAATGATGGATTTGTCTGCGAAGGGGTGGGTGTGCCAGTGATAGTCATCTGTGTCTTTCTTTGAGGGAACACTGCTCCTGCAGTCTCTCAGCCCTGATACTGTTCTGCCTATTCTAGGAAGCTGGCATTTCCTCCTGGTAGCCCTCCCTCCCCCATGGCTTACTCCAACTGGAATGCAGAGTAAGGAAGGAGAGCTGCAGCCATCCATAACAGTCAGCTTCCCATGGTGCACAGTAGACCACAGAAGGACAGAGAAAGGATCTGCAAAAGAGATAGAGACTACACCACTGAATAATGGTAGCTGCTGCATACATCTATTACTTTGTGAAGTTTTCAGGACAAAGCAAACACATAGGAAGCATTACAAGTCTGTCAATAATTTGTCACTTGTAGTTCTCTGAGCCACTCTGTATCCTGATTGCCATAGGAGTGGCAGGTCCATTTCTGATGCTTTTACTTGGAGAATCACTCTGAGGACAAAGGCTTGATTCCCATCCCTGGGCCATTGTTTGTGAGTGGTAATGACCCCTACAATAGGATATTTGTTGGACCCAGATTTGAACTATTATATGCTGCTTCCATCTAGATGGGCTTTCTTCCCCTTATAATGTAAATCTCCTCTATATTTATACTATACCATTCAAGCTGGGAACATAGAAAGTCTGTTCTTCCTCATTCCCTACTATGTGGGGATCTAGGCTCAGAGGCTCCTTTGGTGAGTATGAGTCATTTACAGAATTGAATCTTGCCAATTTCTGTTTCCAGAGTTCATTAATAAAAAAGAATATGTTACAATCTATTGGACCTAGTCATTGGCAAACAGTATGTAAGAAGCTTTACATAGTTTTTCTGACATTTAATCTTTATAGCCATTCTGCCAAGCATTAGCCTCCTCCATTTTACAGGCAAGAAAACTGAGGCTCCAAGGTTTTACCTGTGCTGTGAGTAAGTTGCAGGAGGTTTGCTAATGTGCCTACATTGCTTGGAGTCTTTCATAAAAGTAACTGATTTGATCATCACAAATCTATACTGGGCTGGTCTGGCCCCAAAGGCCTTTGCACCTCACAGGCATGTCAACAAATCCTACTTGAATCATATATTCACGAAATCCATGGGAGCCAAAAATAAGCATTCTGTCTTTAGAAGGCTTATCTTACAGTGGAAGACATGAATCATACAAACAGACCTGTCGGAAAGGATTTGCAACTGTATTGAGTCAGTTGCTAAACTGAGTGCCACAATTCATCATGTTAGGGGAACTTAGAAAACAGGAAGACTGAGAAGTCGCAAGAAGAAGCTTGATGAGAAGCTGTTTTTCAGCAAGAATAAGTTTGGACAAGAGAGGAATGTCAACATGAACGGAAAAGGGAGACAAAAGGAAGCCCAGCCAGTATAAGAGAGACACAAGCTTACTACAGAAGGGTGTGCTTGCAGCTAAAACAGAGAGGGTAGAGCAATACTAAAGACTCCATAAAAGCCACAAGAGGACCAGAGTCAGTGTGGCAGCCAAAGACTCGTTGTCGATATGGGAATATGGGATCAAATGGGAGCGTGGGGCAAGTTCTGCCATAGGAAGACACTGGGGGAGGGTGATCAGGACACACTAATGCTGAATAGTGAGCACTAAGTTACAGAAGAAATTGACAAGGCTGACTCGGTTACTCACCACCTTGGTCATGCTCAGTAAGGAGTGATAGATGGAAGAGCTCTCTATACACAGGCTTCCTGAACTCAAATAGAAGCATCTCCAAAAGGAAATGACTACAAACTCTTCCCATTAGAGAAGCAAAGTTCTTGTTTTTGTTTTTTCTCTTCCTGGGGAGTGGGATGCCTACTTCTATGAGAACTTCTTTCTGGTCAATCAGACAAACCTTAGTCACCACTTCTGTTGCTCCTTGGCAGTGTGTGACTTTAGGGTTGATGGGCAGAAAAGTCAGGGAGGGTAAAGGGAGGCTCCTTACATCTCCAAGTGTGTATGAGGCATGCCTCAAAATTGGTACACTGAAGAAAAAGTCTAAACAAGTCCAATTTATTATCATGTTAAGTCTTGAGGAATTTGAAATACGTGTGTATCAATCAACCAGTCAACCACTATTTGCTCACAGAGAAGAAGGCCTGCTCTGCTTTGATTCTGAGAAGTGTTTATACTCATGAGTTCTCTAGGCAATGAAATGGCATGTTTTTATTACAATATGCTCTTTAATTTCTATTAAAATGTTTAAGGAATCATTTCTAATAAAAGGTTTAATTACCACTTATCCCGAGTGTTATATGTTTCCTATTAAGATCTGGTAACTTTGACATCTAGACTATTTGAAAATGTAGGTGCTTTCCTGCAAAGCCAATAAACATACAAACAAAAATAACTAAAATCCATCTCTGATTAGCAGGTTAGGTTTTACTTCCTTTGGGAGAGGCCACAGTCAAGCTGCAAGTATATTTAATCTGTAGATGTCTGCCCTCCTTCCTGGCCTTCTTGTATTTACTGAGCACAAATTGAGAGATGAATTTATTTGTTCTTTTAAATCTTTGGAATTATCTTTACTGCCTATAAATTAAGAGAAACTCATTGTGCCTTGAAAAAAACCCAGCATATTCCAATCTAAAGTATGCCCCATGCTGTGTGATTTTTTTCTTCAAACAATTCAATTTTTCTCTTTCTTCCTCTCTCTCCCCACCCTGTGTGTGTGTGTGTGTGTGTGTGTGTGTGTGTGTGTGTTTAAAAGGAAAAAGAGAGAGGTAGACAGAGACACAGAGAGACAGTGGGGGAGAGAAGGACATGAAAAGTTTTCTCAGAACATAGTGGGAGTATGGACTGAGATAATAAGCATTAGCTTGAAAACATCTGCTCCAATCAAGTCTCCATCAAACTTTTGAAGAGGCTTTACCAGACACAAAATGGCATTTCCTGATCAGCTGTTGAGAATACTATGTGTCTACAGACATGAATCACATCCCCTGTTTGTACATTCCATTTCACAACAGAAACATTAGCCCTTTCTTGCTGTTCCTTACCAGTTCTGCAGGGTAGAAAAAGGAAGCAGTCTTTTTTTCTGTGAGACACCCAGCCTGAACATTCTGCTCCCCAGGGGTAAGATGCAGTGCAGAACCAGGATGAGAGAAGATTAGGTGACAGATTGGTTTGGTCATACAGGCAGCAAAGCCCAAGACCCAGATCCATGTGGGATTTTCTTTAGGCCCTGAAGACTATGAGTTTCACCAGCACTGACTCAAGAAGCTTGCTCTGTGCCCTATGACCTTGTGTTTCTGCTGGATTCACCTCGCCACACTCTTACCCTTTTTTCCAACTTGATGCCACCACTGGTTTGCTTATTTTGAGTGATGGGTGGTGAAACCACTTGCTATGTCAGAAAAACACTGCTAGAAAGCAGGGGTGGAGACCTATCTCAATCTCATGACACTTTATAGAATTGTTTTCCACATCAGTTTCTTATCTCTGCGTCCTGGCAACCAGTTCAGATTTTCACAGGATCCCTGGAATGTTATGTTTCTTACTACGCATACTCTAATACTCTCTCCTTTCTTTCCCCCTCCCCCTTCCTTTCTTCCATATATATGTATGTACACTCACACACACACATACACACACACACACACACACACACAAACACGCACAAACACACTGAGCATGTATATCATGTCAGCTGCAAGAAAGCTTTGTAAATCTCCATAGCATTAACAAAGAAGATGTGCAGAGTACAAGAATTATAAGCATATGAAACACATCATTCCAGGACTGGAAAGGGGAGCCAAGGAAGAAAGTGGAAATTTTGTAGCGCTAGGTGTCTCCATAAGACAAAGCTGAAAGACAAGTCAGAGGCTATGGGGAATATTTAACTATGTAAAGATGTGTTTCATATGTTTAACTATCTTAAGATGTGTAATATTTGTTTCACCTTGCCTGCCTAAGGCACCTGATTGGGCTAATAAAAAGCAACAACAGCCAATAGCTAGGCAGGAGAGAGAGAGGTGGGGCTGGCGAGCAGAGAGAGTAAATAGGAAGAGGAATTTAGAGAGAAGAGAATGAAGGAGAAAGAGAGGGACATGGCCAAAGCCAGAGGCCAGCCAGCCAGCCAGACACTGGAAGCAGTGAAAGTAGGGTATACGAAAAGAAAGAAAGGTAACAAGCCCTGGGGTGGAATGTAGACAAAGAGAAACAGGTTAAAATTAAAGGGGAAAAAAAGGCTGAGCACGCGTAACTAATAACAAGTCTCTGTGTTATGCTTTGAGAACTGGTGGTTGGTGGCCCAAAAGAAAAAGGCTGTTACAAGGAACCAAGCCCTCTGGGTTTTCTATGTATTAATTCCTATATAATCTATTAGAAATCACTGTTATTTCTTTTTCATGCTATTTGTTGGAGATAGGTATTACTAGTTTTTTGTTTTGTTTTGTTTTATACAAGTAGGAAAAACTGATCCTTAATTAATAGGTCAGTCATCATTCAACTAGGACAAGAATGCTTTTCTAGGTATTTAGACCAAAAGAAATGTGATCAAAGGATTGGGTTATACTGACGTTGAGGGTCGTGAGCACCCAGACATCTGTAGTAGAGACAACTGACAGTCTGGCACAGCAGAAACACTGGGAGGGGCTGGCTACTGAAGCCCACAAGCCACATATCCAGTAGAATGTGGAGCCATGGAGGCACCGAAGGCACAGGGTGTGAATAGTAGAAAGTCCGTATGGACTGAAGCCATTCCAGAAGCCAGAGGGCCTGGGGCGTGTACTGTCCTAAAATTAAAAATAAGCAGAGGACATTGGATCAGGTAACACACTAAAGGAAGGAAAATTTCAGAAGGATTTAGTCACTGAGCTTAATTATCAAAGTGTGTGAAAAGAACAGAGGGGCTGGAAGGAACTGTGCAAGAGTCCTAAGAATAGCATGGTTAGCAGAGGGTAACCAGAGGGATGGGATAGGAAAGATTAATAAACCCCAGAGGGGGAGGGGTTTTTATAGAACATGTTACCTGAAGAGGAAAAGTGCATTTTTGTGTCAAGAACACACCCAAAATTTCACAATAGTGTGTGTGTGGGGGGGGGCTGAAGCATATTAATTTATTTATTGCAATAATAGGGAATAGACAAAGTATATATCTTGATTATGTGCCCCCTTTATTTTTGTGTCATTGCAATATAGAATCTCATGTAGTATGAGCTCACTATGTAGCTGAGGCTGGCTTTGAACCCCTGATCTTTCCTCCAGTCCTCAAGCACTGAGGTTCCACAAGGCACTCCTCTCCTTTCTTTCGTCAGCTGGAGTTCTGTGCTGGGCAAACACAAAAGAAACCCTTCTCATGAAAACACACTTTCTGTTTTTGTGGGAAGACCAAAGCCTAGAGAATTTCAGTCAGTGTTTTCAGGGCATACACTTATTTATACAATTGAAACATAAATATATCTGATCCCAAACTTGTTAACTACTATGATAGGCTCTTTTTTATGGGATAATTTCTTATATTATTGCTTCAGGTCAAGTATTTAGAATCTGCTGATATCTTGGTTACAAAGTCAAGTTCACAGAGGTTCTCAGAGCCACCAACAACTGATGATTTACTTCCTGCTCTCTGGATCCTGCCCCTTCAACATCACCATTAGAAGCAGTTCAAGATCCAAGAACACAACACTCTCATATGACTGCCTCTCATCGCACACTGATGAAAGCTTGAAGCTTTCCTTTACATACTTCTGCTTAGAGTATATTTTTAGACAAAGCTGTAAAGGGATGCACTGTGATGTAAGGAGGAAAATGAGTAAAAACCTTTTGTCCATATTTTGGTCCCCATATAGGTGGGAGAATTCTCTGGCATGGAACTGCCCAACCAGAAGCAAAGTTCAGTCCAAGGGGAGGAGGAAATGGTTTGGATAGCTCCAGGCAAGCCTGAAGGAGATCTTTTCCTGTGGTTTTTTAATATGCATCTTCTCCCTACCAGATTAGCAATATTTTGAAGACTAGGAAAAAGCTGTGACCCAGGAAATAGTGGCCTAGAAGGATTAGCAGAGAAATGGTTACTAGATACAACAGTAAAACCTCCTATGGCTCTTATCTGACCAACTTACCTCTCCACAGTTAGGGGTCTGAGGTCAAAGCCACAAGTCAAGTAATCCAGTCTCCATATTTCTCCAGAGTCCTGGATTTCAGAATGTGATCTGTAAACCCTTGGGGATTTATAGGACCCATTAGAATATTTTTAAGGATAAATTGTTTTAATATTGTAATGGTATTTGCATTTTGTACTCTGTGGTGCAAGCTATAGATAAATCTGTCACACTAACATAACTAAGGCAGTGATTTTTATGCTTTGATATAGTTTGGTGTTTAAATATATTCACACTGCTTTCTTTCTCTCTCTTTCTTTTTCTTTTCTTTTCTCTCTCTTCTTTTTAAGCTAGTTTACCAGCTCATCTGATTATAAGTCCATGTAATGAGATGGTAAGTGTCCTTGTCAGGGTTACTATCACTGTGATGAAACAACATGACTAAAAGCAACTTGGGGATGAAAGGGTTTATATAGCTTACCTGTGCTGAATCACAGTCCTCGGAGGGAAGCCAATGCTGAGACTCAAATAGTTCATGAGCCTGGAGGCAAGAGCTGATACAGAGGCCACGGAGGATGCTGCCTACTGACCTGCTGCTCATGGCTTGATCAGCCTGCTTTCTTATAGTACCCAGGACCCTAAGGTCAGGGGTGACACCGCACACAATCACAATGGGCTAGTCCTACTTATATCACTAATTAAGAAAATGTCCTACAGGCTTGCCAAAGGGATGCACTAAAGGGATCTTACAGAACCAATTCTCAATTGAGAGAGTCCCTCCCCTGGGATGACTACACCTTATGTCAAATTCACACCAAAGTAGCCAGCATATCAAGTATGCAGAAAGCATTTGTGTTTCAGGGCAGGCAGACTGGCTATCATAAGGGACAAAAACATGCTCAGTCGACTAACAAGCTGAACCTAACACATCTTGACAGTCTGTTGCTATTCAGATTGAAATAGTTGACAGGGGTCTTCCAAAACCAGAACAAAATCAGTCTGTCACTTCAAGGGTAGACTAGACCGCTGAGGAAGCACTGGGTGAACCTGTACAAAGCAGATGAAATCCGGAGCAAATGTGTATTATTGACATGGATAGAGCTGTGAGAAGAACCAATGCCTCAGGCCCATATGAAATTGGCAAAGCTTCTTCCATCACGTTAGGCGACCCTGGCCCAACTACAGTGTTTGTGAATGATTGACCTGTCTAACTAAACCTGTTTAGTTCTTCCTGGGGTTTACAGCTGGAGACTGCTAACCTACATAGACTTCCTGCTGAGCCGCTCTACTTTCTCCTTCCCTGCTGTGGCAGTCAGCCCACTGAAGTAAGCACCTCAGCCCAGCTTTTCTGTGAACATGTGTCTGTCCTTTCTTTTCTCTTGTGGCCTCTTGGCAGGGTTCCAGGGCCAAGCTGTGTTGAACATAGCATTCAAGGAAAACAAGTGATAATGTTGTTGCAATGATAAAATGTATTTTTCTGTCTTTTTACAGTGCCGGAGATGAAATCCCAGCCTTGCCCTTGCTATGCGGTGCTCTATTGTTGAATTAGCCTACGATTGAAGCTTTTTTAGCATAAAAATAACTTCTTAGAAAAATCTGTTTTCATTATGAACCTATGAGTTTCCCAGTACTTCAAAGACTTTGCTGATGAACTTGGCTAGGCTATAAACAGACATTTTTGATATTGTAAAAAAAAAAAAAAAATGTGTAATCATGAACAGCCCTTATAATTCAGCAATGGAATGACCAATATACAATGCATCAAAAGCATTCACAGGACAAGGATCTGTTCCAAGTGTGAGGTAGTTTAGTAGCATTTAATGTAACAGTAAAGATGTTCATTGATGTTATTTAAGAACTATAATTAATAAAAGGGGATTTTTTTGATGCAGGGGAGTGAACTAAGGGCCATAAGCTTGCCAAGCATGTGCCCTTCTGCAGAGCTGTATTCTCATCATATGCTCTTCAGCAAAATCCCTCTTGTGTGATGTTTTAGTAACAAAGAAGAGGGTTGTCAATTATCTGAAAAGCACACAAACACTCCTTCCCTTTTCAGTTACAGTTACCATCCCTGCCTTGCCCCTCTCTGCATCCATGGAGGTTCCCCAGAGCACAGCAAAATATGTAGATGCTTAAATCCTCCGTGGAAAATGCTGCACAATTTGCATATATTCTCTCATGTACTTTAAATCACCTGTGGATTATTTATAATACCCAATGTGATGTAAGCATCATATAAATGTTTGCTATCAAGTGCTGTTTAAGGAATAATGACAGGGATGGGGGAAGGTCCTTGCATGTTTAATACCAGTGTATTTTTAACAGTATTTTTTACTCTTTGGTTGGGTGAATTTGCAGATGTGAAAGCTGAGGCCATGGAAGGCTGCCTGCTATTATCATGTATGGCTAGATTTCCTTCAAATATTTTAACCAAAGCAACATATTACAGCAAATTAAATGCAGAAGCAGAGATGAGATTCCAGATGTCTTTTGTTAGGCTAAACTTTAAAGAACTTGGAAAAATGCAAAATAATTTCAGAACTGTCATTTAATGTTCTTTCATTGTAAAAATATGTTTCTTTTTCATAAAACTATGTTATGATAACATATTACAGAACCTCTTTCATTTCATTTATTTCTTTCTATTTTTGTTTCATTTTATGAGTATGGGTGCTTTGCCTGCTTGTGTGTCTGTATACCACATGCATGCTTGAAAACGTGTCAGGTCCCCCAAAACTGGAGCTACAGACAGTTATGAGCTGCTATCAAAGTGCTGAGAATCAAAGCCAGGGCCTCCGGAAGAGCAGCCAGTGCTCTTAACGGCCAAGTCTAGCCCTCAAGCCCTTTCATTTTAATGAATACATAAATATTTTTTAAATTTTCAATTTTAATGTGTGTCAATAAATACTGATACATATGACTCACCCAAACAAAAACTCTTTTAGAGCCTCCAAAGTTTGGAAGCACTTGAAGATATCAAGACCAAGTGTTCAAGAACTACTGAGTTTGGGCACTTGGTGAAGCTGAGGGCAGCAACCCCTGATCTCTCAGGATTCTCTCTTTTGTCCTCCTATTTTTTTTAAACTATAGTGAGGAAGTTGGCTTTTTTATACATTCTTTTAAAACAAAAAAGTATTTAAATACACAATGCAAACCCATGCATGGAAAATGCCAACAAAATCTGAGAGTATGTGTGCTCACGCACAAAAACTGGAAGGAGACTGTGAAGATTATTGAAAAGTTAGGGCTTTCTTTTTTATTTTAATATCAATGTTCTAATGGCCTAAGAAGTCAAATGAAAAACAGCCACATGCACAGCAATAGTATCTCTCTCTCTCTCTCTCTTTTTTTTTTTTTGTCAAATTGTTTAGAGTGTGATTTCTCTAGGTCCTCCTCTTTAATTCATAAAATCCAGTTGTCTGTTAGGCTTGGACCACAGATACTCTCAGTTGTTTTTTGCAATAAAGAAATTCCAGCTTTGCCTATCTCTAATAAATCTGTGTGGACTGCCTTTGCCTTCTAAATCTGTTAACAGAGGTATAGAATTCGTGCGGCAGAAGCCTTGGGACCAAAGGTTAAATTTCTGAATGTCGGCTACTTGACTGGAAGGAGCTAGCACCTGAATTTCTAGACATTGCCCAAACCAGCTGTTCCATGTGACCAGGAAGACAGAACTAGACCATGTCCATAGATGGAGGTGAGTATATGTAACATGAAACTGGTTATGAATGAAATTCCAAAGAATGCAAACCTATATACACAAAGATAGAAAGTGCAAGCAATAGTGCTGAGCACTGGACTAAAGCTATCTGCCCACTGGCAATAATCCTCTGACATGGAGGACATGGGACTGAGATAGTAACTGGAAGGAACCTCGGACCCATAGCTGTTCCAGCCTCCATTCTGGACCTGTGCAGGCAAAGAAGTGGCCTGTAGTGTACTATCTAAAAATTAAACAATTCATTCTTTATTCATTAATAGGATCTAAGAATGTAGGAGTAAACAAAAAATCTCATCCCCATACTCTAAAGAAGTATCTTGGTTCTTTGTTTTGTTATAGCAATACTGGATGATTCCTTTTTGAGAAATGTAGCTCAAGTTTGCCTTGAAGTAATGACTTGCATGCTTCAAGCTCACAAATAAAAATATTACAGGCATGTTGCATCGTGTCTAGCTGGCTAGGCAGAGAACTTACAAAGAGGTTTACTTGGCTGATGAGTATTGTGGCTTGAAGGCTGTGGAATTCTGGCCAGAGCTTCCTACCTAGGTCACAATATAGGAAGTAGAAAAGGGCATGGTGTGGAGGAGTCTGGTTCCCACCAGCCCACTCTCCAGAGGGCCAATTTAGCCACAGGAAACCTGACTCAACCCTTGAGACATCATCAATTCATTTATGAGGGTGTACCTAATTATCTGTACCCTAATTATCTCTCACTAGAACCTACTTCTTACTCATCATGGCCTCAACATGACCACACTAGAGACCAAACTTCCACCATAGGAACCTTTGGGGAGCATTGAAACTTGATCTGAAGCACAGCTCTGGGTGGCAATAAAAATAAAAATAAATCACAAAGTAAGTAATGCACACAGAACTATAACCCATGATGATAAGAAGATGGAAATAGGGTGTGGGGATGAGTCTATGGATGTGGGAGTGAGGGAGCCTCATACGAAAGGTGACATTTGAACAAAGGGCTATTCTTTTGCTATTGCATATAAACTGTATACATGTATACATGTTAGACAAAGTACAGCAGAAAGTATTGCCCTTCTATGAGGAGAGGAGACTAGTGCTAAGTACTTGCTGGCCCGCTTTTACATTGTTTTCTACCTCTATGAATTGATTAAGGTTTTCAGTAGCATGGTATGTGTCCACATAAACTCCTACTATCTTACGGACAACTCAGCCTGAGCAGCTTCCACAGTACTTGTTGGATCTCTATCACAGAGAGATCTTCACCAGAGAGATAGAATATATATCTATAAACACACACACACACACACACACTAACCCCTCTCTATTTTCTAACAAAGTCACCAATACTAAGACATGATAACGTCACACCCTGATAACATTATCTAATCCATATTGCCTTCCCAAAGTCCCCATGTATAAACATTAAATATAAATAAAGTTTTTTAAAAAATGGGTAAAGTTTCCAGCTTTTTTAATTTAATACTTTTTTTGAATTTCAAATGTGAATACTGTTTACGTAATTTCTACTCCTCATTTTCTCCTCTCCAAATAACTCATCCTGTGCCCTTCCCACTTGCTGTTGTATTAACTTCTTTAATTATTAATGTTATATATACATGTGTGTGTGCATGCACATGTGCATGTGCATTTAGTGTTAATCACTTAGGATTAGATAACCCATCAGGGAGACAACCTCCTGATAGATTATTCAGCATGTGAATACTTCACATTAAAAATTAAATTCTAATGCATGAGCTCTTGGGAAACACACAGACCATATCTAAAACAGAGGTGCAGCATGGTGCGGGAACCTGGGGTCCCATCTCCATTCTGCCACTGATGTCAGCCTTCTCTGTCTTCTTCTTCAGTCAGGTAAGGGGAAAGCCTATGGGGCTTCTCACGGGGAGAATGAGGTGACATTTGACAATAATGTCCTTTGACTCCTGTTTATCACTCTAGAGGTGATGGGACCTGGGAGAATAGTGTTGATACATGAGACAGATTAGAGTCTCATGCAATAGTCAGTTTTACTAAGAGCATCAGACAATTTATACTCTGAGAGTTATTATTCATGAGTAAAGTGTACAATCACAAGGGCATGCCATCCGTGGTGGGCAAGCCACCGGCAGCAAAACCATATTTTTCCACAAAGGCATATAAATAAATAGCAATAGTCAGTTGTAATAAACAATCTGAAGTAAATTCACTCTTAATCTACTAAACCTTGGAGAGTCTCCAAAGCATAAACTAAGAACAATTCCATGAGTTTTTGTTTGATTTTTAAGAAATTGAGATCACATGCCTTTTATCTTGACTTCTTGGAGTTTTTTCACAACCATTTAGAAATCTTACACATTTCCATTCCTGGACCGTATACCAACAGACTCCATGGAGCATTGTGAGTGCTTTCTAAACGGTAGGACAGGCAGAACTGTCTCAGTGTAAGGTTTCATCATCTCTAGAATGACTTGAGATAAGCAAATGGGCAGGGACAGGTCAAAGAGGACCTTTTGGCTCTGGTCAAGAAGGAACTAAATGATGCTGTGGAAAGCCGTGGAGGACTTTACACAAGGAAGTGAACTGCTTTGATTTATGCAGCTCTGTGCAGGATGCTGTAGTCAGAAGTTTCTGGCCCAGCCTAGCCCTGAGCTCTGAACCTGTAGTCACTTAGTCTCAAATAATCACAAAAAGCTTATATTAATTACAAACTGATTGGCCTATGGCTCAGGCTCATTACCAACTAGCTCTTACAACTTAACTCAACACATTTTCATTAATCTGTGTATTGCCACACGGCTCTGTGACTTTACCTGTGTCCCATGACATCTTACTTCCTTGGGAGGCAGCCTGAAGCTTCTCTTTGACCCCATCCTTCTTTTTTCTCTCTGCTTAGATTTCCTACCTGCCTCTAAGCTGCCTTGCAATAGGCCAAAACAGCCTCTTTATTAACAAATGGTAACAAAGCATATTCAGAGTAAAGAAAGACATCCCACATCAAAAAACACTGCAGGAAACAGGAATGTGGAAGTGGGGAAGGCATGAGGCTGTTTCAGAAATGCAGAAAAGATAGGGTCTTGAACTAGAGAGGCATCTATGAAGGGCATTCACTGGGACATGACTTGGGACATGCTTTGAAACTGATGCTTTGTTGTATAGTAATGAGGCTTTAAGATAGAAAGGAGGATCTATCTCTCTGGGCCTAGGACAGTGCTAGGTTAACTGATGGGAGGCCAGAAATACTTTGAGCAGGTGGATATATCACTCTCTTTTGTGATACATTAACTGCATTGCAGTGCCATGCACTCTTATTCTGGTTACCTTGGTTTAGACTTTGTCTCAAGGTCAAGGTCAGACCTACAGTGATATCAGAAGCTTCCCAGAATTGCACAGTTTTCTGCTTTTCTCTCAACAAACTTTCCTTTATTCCTTTTCAAATCCTCCCACATGCCACCCTTGCCTCCTCTGTCTAACTGGCTTATCTTTCAGGGCCACACATTTTCTCCTTTACAAATGTTCCTCTCCTCTGAGTTTTCGTTAAGCTTCTCCTCCCCTCCTCCTTGTTCCCACTCTGCCCCCCATGTCTCCCCTCCATCCACTCCCCCTTCACTATTTCTCTTGCCATATAGGTGGGAATCCCATACATATCAGTGTGCCATGGTACATCAAGCTACAGTGAGACCAGGCACCCCTTCCTCTAACAAGGCTGGATGAGGCAATTTGTCAGGAAGAATGGGTCCCAGAAGCAGACCACAGAGTCAGAGATATCCCATGGTCTCACTGCTAGGAGTCCCCTATGAAGAACAGGTTACAGAGTTCTAGTGTATCTGCAGAGGGCCTAGGTCACAAATGTATATATCACCCATTGGGCTTTTAGAATATTATGAGTTTTATCTTTGAAATTTTTGTTTACTTTCTCAAAAATGAGCATCCAGTGCTGGGGTTTATATGTTTGGAAAACTTGGGAGGAAGAGTGGGGGCTATAAGGATCCGTGAGGGCTGTGGAAATAACACTTGGGAGCTCAGGGATGCTTGACACACCATCCCATTAATGCTAAATTCCAACCACAGTGCCAGGCCCCTTTCCCAGAGATGAACATTGTCTGGGTTTATCTCTGGGGAATGACTGCAGGCATTCTCTGGTTCAGGAGCTGTGAGGAGGCGGCGGCTGAGTCTTGGATAGTGGAGCATCTGTCCTCCTTTCTCTTCAGGCCTTGCTCTGTTTGTTTTCTGTCAGTTTCTGAGTCTGAGAAGAAATTCAGTCCCTGTGGAGCACATCCTGGGCCAGCTCTCTGGGTTTTAGGAGCTACAAGCGGCTGTGTTTTTAACAGATTCATAGTGGTTAGAGGCTGTCCCTGACTACTAGTAAACTGATGGTCAGAATCCATGGGGAACTGGCTCAGGACCAATTATAAATAATAAAATCCATGGACTTTTCAAGACTGACATAGATCATTATGATAATCACATGCAACCTGTGCAGATCACACATACTTCAAAGGTGATCTAACCTAATACAAATACCATACAAATAGCTATATAGCATTGCCTATGGGAAAATGGAAAGTCTGTTCACATCCTATATAGAGGCATTTCCTCACACATATTTTGATCACTGTTAGCTAAATATTCAGACTGGAAACCATTCCTATGGAGAGATGATGTGATTTATATTTTAGTGAGTCACTAAGGACCTCTTCCTCATGGACCTCTTTCAGTAGCTAAAACAATCTCTTAGATCTATCTCACTCTGAGTCAAGGATTAAGATTATAAAAGCCGTGACTAGATGTGACCAACAATATTGACCTGGTTGACACAAAGCAAATTCCAGGTGGCCCTCCCTTCACTACTTCCTGTTCTTTCCCTCTCTTTTCCCTAGTTTTTTTTTTTTTTTTTTTTTTTCTCAAAAGGTTGGTTCACAGGTACATGGTTGGAGGTAGAGCTGGTGATGTTGCTGGGTGTGGATCTGGGGCCATTGCTTCCTGGAGGTTCTGGCAGTGGTGGCAGCTACAGGAAGGGAAATTCTAGATAACCAGGGCAGCAGCAGGACACTGGTCCCCTCTCCTCATGGATGATGACAATCTGCTTTACTCAGCCCACAGATTCAAGTCCTAATAGCTTGAAATCACATTCCCTCACCACATATACACACACCAGACTTTCACAATAGCTCTTTTGGTGGCTTGAAATGATGTCCTAAAGAGTTCCCAGGAACCTATGAATGTTGCCTTATATGGCAAGAAACTTTGCACATGAAACCAACCTCAGGATTTCAAGATAGAAAGATTGTTGTGTGTGGGCCCAACTATAACCCTAAATGTCCTTGAAGGGAAAGGCAGAGCAATCATTAACACAGAACAGGGGACAAGATGACCACAGAGGCACAGTGAACACAATGAGCTCCAAGCCATAGGTGTTTTCTAGCCTTGGTCACCTTGAATATAACTTTTATTTGCCTGATGACTGAGGTTATCTGTTGCCAGGTATGGGTTCCATCATTTGAAATTATTGGTCAGGGTGGTCCCATTGACCCCTCCCTCAAACAGTATAGGCTATTGAACATTGACTATTGCTCCTGATCATCCACTAGAACATAACAGTAATTCCATGTTGCTGAAAACATTCTTAGGCAAAAGAACATGAAGACATCAAACTGATACTGATTTGGAAGCTTCATCCCTATTGGTTAGATTTGACAATGTTGGAAGGAGTTATATATGCTATGGAGTGTGGATATGGGGAGAATGATCATCAGTCTTACCCAGCTTTGAAGTCTGAGCTGGTAAAATATATAGCATGAAGGTCATGGGAAAAACCAAGCACTTTATGATTGGATTTTAAGTTCAGCTCCATAAGATAGAACTCACTCCTGGTACCATGATTGGGGCCAAGAACCTATGAGTAGATATGCCATAGATCCTAGGGGAGCGTCTACTACTACTGTTAAATGGGAATGCTATTAAACCAACTCCCAAAGATTTATCTTTGTAACTACAGATCAGAGGTCACCAGAGAAGCTGGGTTGTTTTTTTTTTTGTTTTTGGTTTTTTGATTTTTTTTTCAGATAGTGATTAACACAGATTCCCAACTGATTAATGTGCAGAGAATAAGAGAATTCTCAGTCCTAAGTGGGACACCTATGTTATACCCCTCCTCCTGAGGACCAGGGATCATTTTGGAAGACAAGCATAAAAACTGTGAGAGACAGAGGAAGAGACTGAGAACCACAGCAAAGCAGATACCACAGGGCAGCTGCACATATGAATTTAAAGTGGCTATGGCTGACTGTAGACGATCTGACAAGATCAAATCAGATAAAATTCTTGCATGAAAGAAAGGCATTAAGTCCCATCCCTAATGGAAGAACAATTGACCCTTCATTACTGGTGGCCAAAAAAAGTTGGTTTTCTTCTGACTTGTGAGAGGTTACCAGTGCTCCAGTAGATGCTCTGTATTGGCAGCACTGAGTGGATTTTTAAAAAATACATGCCATTTAGAATGAATAGTGGTAGAGGCCATAGGAGGATATGGAGGTGAGGGAATGGGCTAGTGAACTTTATGTGTCTGTATCAAATGCACAAACAATAAAACAATAAGGAAAAAATAAAACTTGCCCTAAAAACTTAGATTCAGAGTGATAGAGGAGATATGGACATTCATTTCTGGCACTATATTCTCTCTCTCTCATACACACACAGAGACACATAGACACACACACACTACACCACACTTACCAAACACCAAATAAGACATTTACTTTCTCAACTTTTATTATCTACAGTTTCACGTCAAGCATCCTGATCCCACTGATCTCTGCATTCTCTCCCATCCACTATCTGCCAATGCAACCCCTCCCCTGAGAAAACAAAACAAAATTTAAAAGAAAAACCAATATGAATAAACAAACAACAACAAAGAAGAATCTCATCCTGGAAGCTGTAGTGTGGCCTACTGAGTCATACAGCTTACCCTTTAGTCCAGGACCTTCCTGAAGGATGAAATGGAACTCCTTCAGAGTCCTATAAAGAACTCTGCAACTTCAGGTCAAATGGGCGTAGTGATAATCTTCCAGCTATAGTAGAAAACAATCAAAAAGATTGAGACACAGTGAACCTTTTATTTCATGGTAGCAAGGTATGAAATAGAAGCAAGGCTTCTCAGAGTGAGTAGAGGTGTGTGGTGTCTAAAGACTTCTTCCGGGATAAGAGAGTTAAGATGTTCCCTAGAGGAGAGACACATTTTGCCCTGTCTGGCCCTGAGCCTGCATTCCTTACGTTCTTCTCCAAATCTCATGCTATTCACTGGAAGGTACAGAGAAAAAGGAAGTCAGCCTTTTTCCAGACTGAATTCTTCATGAGAGAACTTTCCAGACCAGCTGAACTTTTCAGACCAGCCTGATTCATCTGTCTGGTTTTTGGGATTTTTTGGTACCTGCGCCCTCATGGGCCAAGATTCCATTAATGGTACTTACCTTTAGATAAGCTGCCAGTTCCATCCTCAGACTCTTACATTACAACTAGTCTGCAAATGTCTGGTCATGGCTTGTAAAGCTTCACCAGGCAATATAGGAACTACTCAGAAGCCTGTAACCTACTGACTGGATAAAGGTTCAGGAAGTAAGTACCCAGAGGCCTTGGCTTAACTGGTGATTTCACTGTGAGCTGTGATAAAGGATGAGTTGTGAAGATTCCGACACAGAGCTTATTAGTCAGCCAGGGGTTCCCAGGAAAGGCTTTCATGATGAAGAAAGGGCTCCTAAGGGCAACAAAGATTTCCAGTCCTGGAGGGACATCTGGTCCTGCTGGCCCCTCCTCTGCACCCGCCCCACCAAGGTCAGCAGCTGATGATCCCTATCCTAGTCAGAGGTGTACCACCCCCAGGTGTTTAGCCTTTCCCATGTCTCAGGCTATTCCTGTTTTACAGATCTGGTCCTCCTTTCCAGCTGACTATGAGCATGTGAGAGGGATGAAGCTGAGTCATGAAGATGCCCTCAGAGAAGCACATCCTGAGGGCAGGAGGCCACCAAGCATTTCCTGGATTGCAAACCCAACTGTGTGAATATGGACTGCTCTTGGGAACACAAATCCTCTGGGAGTGGATCATCTAGCCAGAGGCCAAGGGCTTGGTCTCATTTTGTACAAGGGAAGAGAATTCTAAAGGAGATGGAATTACAATCTAAAACATGGTTTCCATCTGGTCCAAGGCCAATGTGGATGGGTATTTTATTAAAAACCTCAGGATGCTATGATGAAGGGGTTAGAAACACAAATATTCAGGCTGGCTCAGCTCTCAGACAAGAAAGAGAAAGTTCTTTGGTTGTGTAATATTGGGGTTTATTTAACTTCTGTTCCTGCTGTTTCTGCTTTCCTTGGTTTAGCTTGCTCACCCCTGCCAAGGTTCTAAATGATACAGAAAATTACTCCACTCCTTCAGAACACACAATGGGTCCACATGACTTTATCTCTAATTTATAGGCTTGGTTAAGTTTTAGAAAAACCCAACTCCATTTGACTTCTATCTGGGAAGTCTCTGGTTAGACTCTCAAAGGCATGGGATATCCTTCCTATGTCTTTTCAGGATAGAATGTGGGATGGATAATGATAATCACCAACTTCACAGGATTTAGAATCACTCAAGAAGACAAAATTTCAGGCCGTCTGTGAGGGAGTTTCTAGATTGGGTTCCGTGAGGTGGGAACGACCAGGACTGTAGGCAGTACCATTTCATAAGGTGATGTTCCGAACTGTTTTCTGACTGCTGATACAGTAAGACTAGCTGCTGCATGGTCCCGCTCTCTCTTCTCTACTATGAGGGACTCTACCCTCAAACTGTGAGCCAATATAAGTCCTTTTTTCTTTAAGCTCTTTTGAGGCTTTTGTTTAATTATTTTGCTTATTTTTTGAAGTATATATATTACATAATTTCTTTCCTTTTTTCCATCCTAAGCAACTTTGGTCTCTTTCAAATTCATGGCCTCCACTTACATTAATTAATAGTTGTTATATACATATATGTGTGTGTATATAATATACATGGCATGTTCCTAAAAAAACAGAAATGAAACTATTATTATTGGTGTGTGTGTATGTGCACATGAAAGAGTGTGTGGTTCATGTAAGTGCACATGTGCATATGAAGTTAGAAGTTAACCTTTGGTATTGGGTTTCATATCTCAAGAAATGTCCCAAACAAAAATTCTTTCCATTTCATTTCTTGACACATGAGGTCTCAATGGCTCAGAGTATAGACTAGGTTGGCTGGTGAGCAGGCCCCAGGGATCTGCCTGGTGCCATTCACCTACCAGCACTAGGATTGCAAGCATGCACTACACATCTAGCTTTTGAAAGTAGATTCTGAGAACTGAACTCAGGTCCTCACACATACATAGCAAGCACTTCACCAACCTGGCTGACTCCTCATGCTGTGATTTTTATGTGTCTTACAAATCTGTTGTCATAGATGAATCATGGAGAGTGCTGAGTTTTGCAATGAGTTTGCCAAACAGAAAGACTGTATTTTCCTAACCATTATGAAGATGTAGGAAATTCTACTACAAACTCTAGTCTACTTACAAACCCTTCCTCCCATCTCCAGTTTTCTGATGTACCCTAACAGCTACATGGTATACACAAACTGTAGATATTGTTCTTATCTTAATAAATACATGAAGGCTCAGAAGGAACCTGACTCTCCTCCTTCTCTACTCCAAGGTGTGAACTTTGCCCTCCTCATACAACCACACAACAGCCTACAGCTCCTGACCAGCATCACCTTTCAGTTCACATCAGGTCCCACTCTATAACAAAATATGAGCTGATAAATTGGATCTATTGGTCTTCAGGCACCAAGTCATTTCTGCCAAAGGTAGCACCATCCCAAGACACATAAGGGTTCAAGTCATGAGGCCCCTTACCCTCATAATCAGAACAGAGTCCTGCCTCCAGTCCTTAGCAGATACTACTCTAAGTCCCTGAAGCACAGGGATGTTTTAGTTAGGTTTTATAGTCTCTGGGCTTTTGAGTCAATCAGTTCCTGTTGTCTAGTCCAAGTCTGGTTCTCAACCTCCCTCAAAAGCTCATTTCTTTTATTAAGCAGAGAAAAAAAAAATCCCATCAATGGCATCTCTTACCATAAAGTTTCTAAATTATGATTTCAGAGAGAGAGAGCCAGTGAGGGTTTAGAGAAAAAGAGAAAAGAGGAAAAATGAAAGGAAACTACAAAGCAAAATTTAAGGACTTACATTACAGTTCTATGCGCCAAACACACCCTCTTGATGCTCTTTGAATACAAGGGCTATGGGAGGGGGGCTCTGCATTAACTTTTTTTGATAAGGTGTCATTTTAAAAAACAATGGTCCAGTGAACTCATGCTGAAAATTAATTGAAAAGCCTCCCACACGTGCTCAGCTCCAGGATGCTGCATTTATGTGGCAATTAAGGAATGAGATGAAGAAAATCTGTGGCTTCTTAAGTGGACACAGGCCTCCCAGCACAGCAGAGAATGGTTCCCAGAGCTTGGGGGAAGAGGAACTGATTGCTGCCCTCAAATGAACCCACTGTTCTGCCCTTCCCTCAAGCAGCTTTTGTACTTAGCTGTGTGGTGTTGGTACTTTGGAACCCCAAGTTAACATTCAGACACCATTGTGAATGGACATATTTCCAAAGGACATAGAGTTTTCACTTGCATTTTAGGAAACCATCCATCACTTTTCTCATTGTAGTGACAAAATGTCTGTGGAAGAAACTTGGAGAAAGGACTTCTTCTTGACTTCTAGTTTAAGAGGGAAAGGTTCTTGACAGTACCTGGGGCATAGTGGAGTTCACTGCTGTGGGAGCAATGTCTGAAGACTCTACCCATTTCAGTAGAGATGGAAGCTCAGAGCAGGGCATTTGGGCATTGAAGAACTAGAGAAGTGTCTCCATTTTTGAGCGGAAGTTCCTAAACCCCACTTTGAGACAGACCTCAGTTCTGTATAGGCACAAAGTACAAACAGGAGATGGCCTAGGGGCTATCTGATAGCAGCTAATTAACCATGGAATGTCCCTGCCCAGGAGACAGTCTAGGGAGGAGTTTTTGATAAATAGTTGGCTAAGATAACAGAGGAATTCTGGAAAATCAGAATTGTATCTGTATTAAGATCCCTAATTGATGTATAATCTTGTGGGTTTTGCCTTTAAGAACCCAGATTGCAGAGGGTCGGGTACCTCCTCTGTCCACTGCCACTCCTAAGGAAAGTGCCAGACCGAGGTCCTTGCATCTTTTAATAAACCCTGCTTTTGCATTTTGGAGAGTTCGAGTCTCTGGTGGTCTCTTTGGGGGTCTCTAGACCAGGACACAACAGGCATCATTTTGTTGCTTCTGCTTCCCCCCTTTCTAACTCTTTTATCCAGATCAAGTTCCCAGCTCCTGGCATGGGGCTGCACATATCCAGGGTGGATCTTCTCTTAGTTACCGGAAGTGACCTCTCATAGGACCCAAGGTATTCCTTACTGATGCCTTTTCTGTCTCTTAATCCAACCCAGTTGATGAAGATTAGCCAGGACAAGTCCACTCTTTGTTAGCCTAATATCCAGCAACTTTACATCATAATGGAGGAGTTATCAGAAAAGGCAGCAAGACAAGGCAGTAGGAACAAATAGGAAATGGACATGAGATGAGAGGACACAATTCACAGGAAGGGTGACCAAATATTTGTCTCTTTTCTCTATGGTTCCTATCCTGATTTGTGCCATGAAGCTCTACCAGCCTGCTCACTCCAATAGACTCTATCTGGGAATAATGGGGGCTTCATAAAGTAAATGGATATGGTTACAAACCAGACTACAGTTATATCCCAGCATCATTACCAAATTACTTACAAATGAATGTATAGTAAAACAATACATGTGATTCTTCACTAGCACAATAAACAGTGACATTCTAAAAATAAGTCTATTAATTATGTTAAAGTAGTGATGTTACTAAATGCTACTTCATGATATCTGCAATGACCAATTGTTACAAAAATATCTGATTTTTGTTGTTATAAATGTTTTGTAGGAGCCAGGCAAGATGGAACACACCTTTAATCTCAGCACTCAGGAGGCAGAGGGAAGCAGATCTTTGTGAATTTAAGGGCAGCCTGGTCTACATGGTGAATTCCAGGCTATCTAAGGAGACCCTGTCTTGAAAAAACAGTTTAAAAAAAGTTTTATAGACTGCTGTAAGTACTGGTTTTGTGCTCCCCCCCCCACTTTGCCAGCGATTATAATATAAGGAAATGGTAAAAATTCATTTGATGTTAGTAAAATTCTGATAATTCCCCCTCACCCTCAAGTTCAAATTAAAGTGGGCCAACTCAGTGAAAAAAATCACTTTCCTAAAAACTTATAAGTGACATAGACAACTTAGGGACATTTTTAAAATTTCTGTGGGCACTAGGATTACGCTGAAAGGTTCCATAGAATTTCTTATGCAAGTTCAATGAAAATCATTATTTTAAGTTTATTAGTAAATTTCCATGGCTCACAAATTCACTAAACTATGGAAGCTCTCAGAGAGGACTGAAGAATCTCTGCAATGTATAGAAGAAGCACTGAAGGGGCTCTTACTGGAGTCATGTCCAACCACCCTGCAGGTAGACAGTGTCAAACTTCTGCGGAACTGGTTCCTATCAGGCTGTGCATCTCTCATGGCAGTAGAGGAGGGGCAGAGCCTGGCTGTAGAGAAGGAGAGGAGCCAACTATCTGGAATAAAGGAAGGCATCATCTTTCTCCTTATGAGTTCTGCTGGGATTATAGGCATGTTCCATTGTGTCTGGCTTAAAAGATATTGTCATTGAATTCCGTATTTACTAAGTATATATATTATATATAAAGGAATATTTTGTATATATATCAGCTAAAGCAGTGGGAGGTTGAGTTGATGTAATCAGCCTTAGTGTGTACATCTTATCTTTGTATAATAACCCTCTATAAAATACACAGTAGAAGCTATTTACCCTTAAAACTGGCTTAAAGACCACAAAGATTAGGAGGAAAAAGAATATTAAGAAAGTTGGAGAAATGTGTGATTGATGGGTAAAGAGAACCAAGAATGTGCCTACTTGCTTGGCAGGGAAAGGAATAATGTTTTTAATTTGTTTCATAGAACTTGTGGCAGTCTGGTGAAGCCCAAATATTATTTTCAAAAAATGGCTTAAGCCCGCAGGAAAAGTTTCTTGAGAAAGCAATCGGATATTCAAAATCCCTTACATTTACTTTTCAAGGGAGCCTCAACAGTGTAAAGGCAGGTAAAGTGGCTGGCAAGTCCTGTTCTCCCTGCCAGGATGCACTTAGCATTTTTTTTTTTTTAATGACAGCTACCTTTTATTCAGTAACAAGAGACAAGCCATATTTAGGTTGAAACTTTTCGTCCTTCCTTCCTTCCTTCTTGCTTTCTTTCTTTCCACTAAAAATCAAGACTAGTATTATGTTATCACTTAGAAGTATACCAGATGGAATTAAATATCATAAACAATTTTAAAAGTTTACAAGTTTAAAAAACATGTAAAACTAAAATAAGGGTATCTAATAAACATAAAGTTTGAGTGAAATGTTTAGTTGCTCACACTCCTAATGCCAGGAAGCTAGAAATGAGCTCCAGCCAGCATTTCCAAAGTCCACAGGAATGTGCTCTCCATGATAAAAGAAAGCCTACTGCTCTGAATTTTATAGGCCAGGAGTAAATGAGAAGTGTCTGCGTATGGCACTGAACTTTTAATCAAAATGGATTCTTTGATGTGATGTCTTTTCTTGCCTAGTTGATTAAATCACCTGGTTTCCATTATCCCTTGAGGAAGACTCTGTAGCTAATTTAGTATTTTAGCTATCATAAACATCCTTTACAATATCATGTGTTACTATATAGTATTTGATTACAGATGAGATTTTATAAACATGCATAAATATTTGTCCATTAAAACAAGTTTTCACAGTCACTATGTAATTTAGTAGGGGTGTTTCTAAGTAGAAATTACTCTCAACATAATTTTTCCTACAGCTAAAAACAATGACTATTCGAACAGTAAAGTCATTATCCAATGGGAAAACATGTAAAACTAAAATCCAATTACAAGCTTCAAATTTTCATTCAGTAAAAAGATAAAATAAAGTTTTATTTTAAGTTACTTTTTTGGTAAACATTACCAAGAATAAGTCAATATTTAAAAACATATTTTAGAGAAGCATTAATTCTATCTCAGTATTGTATTTTGACCTTAAAAATTAATAACATTTCATTATACTCAACATACTTATGGCCATATTCACTTTCTTACAATTTTTTCACAGCATACCTCCATTTTAAATGCCCATGTTATTATAAAATTTAGAAAACATGAGGCTGTATTGTATAATTGCCAGATACCTAAGACATTCTTCCTGTGTTTTACATATAATCTCCTGAATTATTTTTCATACATTTCCAGCAATTCACACCTGTTCTATGTTTGGGTGTGGTGTGGTGTGTGTATGTGTTCTATGTATGGAGCATCACTCATTCAGAGGCCAGGAAAAGATGATGGATATCTCCCATCATCACTTGCAACCTTGTCATTTCAGTGAGGCTGACTGCCCAAGCCCCCAGGATCTGCCTGTCTCTGCTCCCTAGTTCTAGGTTGCAGACACAAGCAGCCAGTCTTCTCACGTGGCTTCTGGGGCTTTGATGTCAGGTCTTCATGCGTGCACAGCAAGCGCGCTTACCTAGTGATCCATCTCCCGCAGTCCTCCAAATTGCTTTGAAAACCCAAGAGGAGATGTAACCGGGGGAGCATGGAATCCTATTCATTCATTTTTCTGTCACTGTCACTGGCAGGCAGTACAACTCCCTTGGAAACCTATGATGTTTCTTCCTAGTGTTTTAGTAATGGAAAAGAGAGAGCTAGATTTGAGGCTGGCATCTGCTAGATGACCCAGGAGCAGTCTCCTTTTTATCCTCTTGGGCCTCATTTCCCTACAGTTTTAAAAGAGACTGGTGCTACTCTTTCTCTGAGGGCACTTGGAAACCTGAGACAATTTAAGGGGTGTGTGAGGTGAGGAAAGTCACAATTTAGTGCCAAAATGATTGTTCCTTGCAGAAACACCTTCACTGGCATCTATCCCAAAAAGGATTGTCAATGCATCACCTGCCATCCATTTTAATTACCATCATGCAATTACCAGAAGAGCCACCCACTCCGCAACATTTACATCCACAAATTTGTATTGGCACTTAACTTATAAAAGAGTTAGATTCCCAGTTAGAGCTCTGCATATGTCGTTTTGTTCCAAGTGCTTCCAATGGCTCCTGTAAGCAAAAGTATTTAGAAAACATAAGCAACTGGTAACAATTATGGAACACAAAATCATGTGCCAGGAAGAACTCCAAGCACTCTGAATTGACTGATGCCCAGGATAGTCTTTGAAGTAAAAGTTAGAATTGTCTTCATTTTATAAGTAGAAAACCAGAAACAAATCTGGGGGAAAAAACCTCACCCAGATGAGAAGCAAGGCTATGACACACACACAGCAGTAGATGCTAAGTCTGGGAGTTCACAGCCTAAACCACCTCACCTTCTTCTACATGCAGGACAAGCACAGAGGATGAGGAAGAAGGAGGCTTCTGTAGTTGCTCAGACATTTCCTACACCCCTTTGCATCTTCTGGACTGCACTGGACTTTGATTCACACCCACCTACAATGTCAGAAAGGATATATTGTCTATTGGGAAATGGTCCTGGCTTATGTCATTAGTTGAGATGGAGACATACCGGATCCCACTGTATTAGGGCAAGCCCTAATAAGATGTGTGTCATTATGAGGTGGAAATTTGGATATACAGGGGAGAAGGTCATGTGGAAACGGGGGCAGGGATTGGGAGTGATGTTCAGGAATGCTGAGGGCTGCCGGAAAATCATGAGCAAAGAGAGCTAGTTCTCCCTCAGCTCCCCAGAGGAAACCACTGGTCCTGCTGACTTCTTGGCTTGTGCTCCAGAAGTATAAGAGTCACTTTCTGATTCTTTAGGTCACCAGGTCTATGGTACTTTGCTATGGCAGCCCCAGGAACCCAAGGCTCCTTCTCTTTCTGTTTTCTGCCTTCCTGTGAGGTGAAGGAAAGTATCACAGAGATGACTCAGAAACCTAAGAATCTGAGGCTTTGGGTGGCTTAGTGTTACATTAGCTCATTTCCTTCTTTGCTGATTAGACCACATAAAAAGCCAGCTCACTCAGATTAAGAGAACTGAGCATCTCAGGGTCCATTATCTCTTGGTAAGTAACTAGTCCCAGAGGACTGCCAACTGAACATCTCATCTCCACTCATCTTACAGGAAGGCTGTGAGGGGAGCCGTGCACTTTTTTCGGCCTCTCTTTAATTGGTTGGGCAGTGGAGAGAAAGCAGCCCCACCTCAAGAATCTGATTTAATCTTAGAACAACAAATGAGTATAATTTCAAATTGTTTCAAGCTTAAGGACTTAAGGGTAGAGTACTGGATCAAACGGCCATTCAGGAAAGGATTTTACAGACTGTAGTTCAGTGCTAGACTGCAGAAGAGGACATGGGTTTCTCAATCCTTTAGCCTTATTGAAAATTAAAAAAAAGAAGAAGAGCCCAGTAGTCTGTATTGGAGACATAGGACTGGAGCCCCAGTTACTTTGAAGGTTGTAAGAGGATGTCAAGTTCAAGGGCTGCCTAGAAAATTAATGAGATTGTCACAAAACAAAACAAAAGCAAGACAGGAAGGGGAAAAGGTGCTATAGTAGGGCCATTGCCCAGCATGTAGCAGGCCCTGGGTTCAGTCCTTAGTACAGTGATGGGGTCAAAAAGAAACAAAGAAATGTACCTTAGAGACAGTCAAGGGAAAGAGAGGGAACCGTGAAATGGAAGATGTAATGCAAAGGCTATCCTGGAGATGGGTCATCTATGATGAGACATGCATGGCATTCAACTTTAAGTTTTGTTGCAAGAGATAATGGTACATCAAATTTCACCAAATGTTCACTGAAGATACAATCCTACCTCAGTAGTTCACTGCAAAGGAGAAGGTCTTCAGGGGTACAGTGGGAACTGTTATGGGAGAGAGAGACACGGGAAAGCAAGCCTGGAGGAAGATCAGAACTTTAGAGGCACCAAAGCTTTTAAAACCACCATCTGCCCTGATATTTCCTCCCGCCCCCAAACTTCAATAAAATTGTCCCCATGCTTCATTTGAACCTGCTTTAAAATTCTTTTATTAATGAGACTAAGAACCAAAAGTGACCTTGCTTTTCTCAGTGACATGATGGCCTGGTTTCCTTACAATGACAAAATACTCTGACAAAATTTAGGAGACAATTTAGGAGAAAATGAACTGATTTTTAGCTCACAATGTCAAGTTACTGTCTCACAGGGAAGTCAAGACATCAGGGCTATGAAGCAGCTAGTTGCAGCCATGGTCAAGGGCAAAGATAGATGCCTGCAAGCTTGTGATCAACTCACTTCCTCCCCTCTTTTGTAGCTCAGGACCTCCTACCTAGGAAATGATGGCAGCCACCTCAGTTAATACAGTCACCATAATTCTCCACAGACATGCTCACAAACTAACCTGCTTTAGACAGTCCCTCACTGAGAGTGTCTTCCCAGCTAATGTTAGATTGTGTCAGTTTATAATTAAAGCTAACCATGCAGAATATATTCATCTCTCTTATTCGAGAAGATACACATCTGTAATAGCAGGTTTCTGGCCTGTCCAGCCTATGATCCAAACCCACAGACCCACAGTCCCATGGAAATACACATATGCTTATATTACTTTTCTGCTGATTGACCCAGGGCCCAGGCATATAACTTGCTAACTCCTTCATCTTAACTCAACCCGTGATTCTTATCTTGTTCAACTATGTGACTTGGTACTTTTTCTCAGCAGCATTTCAATTTCTTTCCTCTGTGTCTCCTGGCATCTCTCTGGCATCTCTGCTCTGCTCTTCCTGTTTCCAGAGTTTTCCCAGTCTGGTAGCCCCACCTATACTTCCTGTCTGTTTTCAGCCAATCAGCATTTTTATTAAACCTGTAGGCAGGACAATTATTTACAATGTAACAACATAATCCCACTATATATATCTGCCATCAAAAAATGAACTTCAACCAAATATGGAGCTGATGACACCTCCCTTGGTTTGGATGCTTCATTGTCTAGAAACAGGAGTGTGGTCAGAGTTTTTCTGTGCCAGCAGCCACTCTCAATCATTCAGAATCTTAATATTAATTGTAAATGTTTGGCCAATAGCTTAGGCTTATTACTAGGTAACTTTTACATTTAAACTAACCCATATTTTTTTATCTATGTTTTGCCACATGCATTGGCACCTTTTCTCAGTACAGCATATCCATCTTCCATCTCTCTGTTTGCTGGTGATTGCAGACTGGGTCTTTTTCCTCCCACAATTCTCAGTTTGTTTCTCTCACCTAACCTTATTCTGTCCAGCTATTGGCCAGTCAGCTTCTTTAGTAAACCAACTATAGCAACATATATTCATTCACATAGTATAAAGCAGTAGTCCACACATGAGAAATAAAGACTTGTTGCTTAAGCTCCCAATCTTTGAAATATGTCATAGTAGACTAAAATGACAAAAACTCTTCTTAAATAACAAAAACAAAAGTAAGATTACCAAATAAGACTACCTTAATTGAGGAGAAAGCAAAGAGCTTTGTGAAAAGAAAAAGAGGAGCCCTGATGGTCAGAGCAATAAAGAACACAATATAAAATACTTAAGAAAATGCAGATAGAAGCTGTGTGTGTAGGCAGCTACATGCATGCATTATCTTCTAAACAAATCACAGAGAGTATTCTTCACATAGGATATAACGTGAACAGTCCTCTTTGGAATTATACCATGGGTACTTGGTTATCTTTCCAGAAGTAGTCAGAAAACACACCTGACAGGTAAAGGGCTAGCTATGAGAAGTTCCTGCCTCACAATCCTCAGGGAAAGCAGTGGAGTTATGAACAGTAGGCTGGCAGACTTGAGGAGTGTGGAGCATACTTTTAAGACAGATGTGGAGAAGACTAAGGTAAAGGTAAGAGTAAAGCTACCCAGATAGTAGGGGTGTAGGAGAAACCCCAACAAATGTCAGCATAGATAAAGCATTAAAACAGGTTTCTAGAGGACAGTCCTCCCTATACAAATACGAGGACCAGAATTCAGATCATCAAGAGCTGTGCCTGTTGGGCATAGTAGCCTATCTCTAATACCAGAAGCAGGGGTTAGAGGAGTAAGCAAGCCAGAGAGATTAGCCAAATTGTAAGCTCTGGATTCAAGGGTAGGACCCAGCCTCAGTGAAGAGGGTATAGAGTAATCAAGGGGAGACCATAGGAGACCTAGGGCCTTCAAACACATACAAGTGCATGTACACACACACACACACATTGCAGCAACAACAAAAATTTAGCATTTTATAGAGAGTTTTTTAAGGTCCATGTCAGTTTTGCAATTCACTGCTTTGGGGTAAGGCTGATTAAAACTGAAATAAATTATGCTAAATGTGTATGTTGCTATCTTACATTGATTTTCTTTTAAAGCAGTTTGGTGTTGAGGCCTTAAAAATATGCATATACTTGGGATGGACTGGGAAACATATATTTGATGAAAGATAAGGTCTTATATTATCTAAACCAGCCCACCAGAAGAATTAAAATATTTTTATGGTGTGTATATATACCTTTATAATGAGAAGAACAACTTTGTCTAATTGAAACAAGGGAAGCAAGAGCAGGATTCTATGTTACCGATCTTGTCATAGTGGAATCTTATACTGAAGAGGATAAAGGCATAAAAACTGGAAACAACAGTAAGAGAATAATAGCTAATACTGCACAAATTTCCAAAGCCAGATGATGAACACTGGTACATATGTTTTAAGTTAGAGAAAAGAATTCTTTCAATGATTAGAATGACTGTTTCAGTAAAGAGTGGCCACTCAAGCATTACTTTGGAATGAAAGTATAAAGAATAACTTAAAAAATAAATTTTCTGGGCTAGAGAGATGGTTCAGTGGTTACGAGTGCTGGTTGCTCTTTCAGAGGACGCAGGCTCAAATTCTAGTACCAGTTAACAACTGGCCATATTTCAGTTCCAGGAAATCCACATTCTCCAGGGCATTGTACCCATACTGTGCACAGATGTACACACAGGCAGAATACTCATATATAAAAGTACATTTTTTTTTACAAAAAAAGAATAAATTTTCTAATAGTTCCCTGGAAACTATTTAGGTTAAACATTGAAGCTTTGATATTGGAAATGTATGGAGTTCACATAAAACTTACTTCAAAAATAGCCATTGATGGTCATAGCCTATTCTTAGGTCCACTAACAAAAAATAAGTCCTGGTTCCTGCTCAGATGGTGGGGATGGCTGGGGGAGACTGGCTTAAGTCTAGTATGCCATTCTAATCCTCTTTGCCAATACTGGTTTAGTGTAAACCATGTGCCTGGCTATGGCCAATTTAAAGTAGTCAAGTTAGTTTGAAGTAATTTGTGAAGATTTTGCTTCCTGACAAAAGAAAAGCATGAAAGAAGTCCTGTTTCTTAGTTGCTTTTAAGTGATTATATGAAAAGAAATAAAACTAAGGCTACTTAAAAGTAAAACAGCTATCTCATCACTGTGTGGTCCACAGTCAGCATCTGTGATCAACATTGGGGCCTTCATCAAACTCATTACTAATACCTAATTAGATGTGTTCCTTTAAAAAATAATTTGTTATTTTTTTGTGTTTGTGTGTGTGTGCGTGCATGCACACACATGTATGCATATAAGTGCATATAAGTGCAGGAGCCTACAGAGGCTGGAAAAGGGCATGAGATTTCCTGGAACTGGAGTTACAGGAAGTTATGAACTGTCCAAAGTGAGTTCTGATGCTATCACGCCAGACTTCCCTCACCCCCATATACATACGTGGATGTCAGAGGTTGATATTAGTCTCTTTTTTCATGCTCTCCACCTTACTTTTGGAGACAGGGTCTCTCATTAAACCTGCAGTTCATTGACTGACTTAACAGGATGACCATCAAACCCTGAGCTTCCTCTCTGTCTTTTCTATGAATGCATATGTCAATACAACCAGTTTTTATGTGGGTGCTGCAGACCTGAGCTCATATTCTCATGTGATTACAGCAAGCATATCACCCATGGAAATATCACCTTGGTCTCAACAGCTTTGTTTCTTAAGTCACTTGGACATGGCAATTGCCACTGCAGCCAGATGCAAACTAACTCCATCAAACCATATGTCTAGCCTTTCTCTTCATCTGCCACCAAGATGCTCCATCTGTTTGAGGGAGCTATGACCTCACTGGGGAATAAAATATCCTTCTGGTGTAGCAAGAAGGACACATCTCATGCTGATTATGTTTGGCCTGTCTCCACTGATAAAGGCTGGACATGAAAAATAGTCACGGAGTCTAAACTTTGCACATGAGGTCAACTGGAAAGGGTTTTGCAAACTAATCTTGGGAATCTGATTGGGCAATAGAAGAAGGTAAGAAATGAAAATGCAGCTCCAGAGCTGGGGAGGCTCTCAGAGTTGACCCAGTTGAGGTAAAGATGATGAAGCTTTGTGCCCTGCATCGGTTGATCTTTCTAGACAAGATATCAGAGGAAAGGGTGTAGCCTTTGGCAGAAGGCAGTTCCTGAAGAGGGACTCATCCATAAGCAGTCAGCAGCCAACACCCCCTGCAGTTGGGAAATGGGAGCATGGGTCCTGAAGGGGCCAGCTGGGCGGCCACCGTGGTGTTGCCAAAAGGAACTACTCCCTTTTCCTGCTGTACACTATGGCAGGCAGCCATGAGAAACACTTCCATTTCCTCTGGGGGAACCCTTCTGGCTAATGATGAGGTCCTTGAGGCGAAACACTGGAAAGTACAAACTCTGTCCAGGGAGGAAAGAGGAGCCTGTTGGTAGAATGAATATTGTACATTCTACCCAGCCCTGCAGGTTCTGAAGTATTTCTTTGTAGGACAAGAGGATGCATAATCTGTGTAGAGGTTCTCTCCTCTGGGCTCCAAAGGAGTGCCTGAAGATTGAGCTGTGGCTGGGGTACAGAGGACATTGTCAGAAGGAAACACCCACAGAGTATCCAAGCTTGTCTAGGTAAGAGTCATGCAAGCTTTTGGAAATTTGGTGATTCTTAGCCAAAATAAGTGCGTCAGATACAGTGGCATGCCACACCCATATCAACATCCTCTTGGAAAGAAGAAATTTGAATCAAGTTTTGTTTTGACAGAATGGGATGTTTTGTAGCCAGGATGTGGCCTCCAGGCTGGCTTCCTTGCCTGAGGTAAGCCTTCTTGCATCCATGCCCTCAGCCATCTTCTTTGTGTTGAACACAGTTGCTATATAGCCCTGAAGTGTTCCTTCTCCATATTGTTGGAACTCTCTTTCTCCTTCTCAACTATGGATTCTGTACCACTGGAGTGGGCATCTGCATGAAATCTCACATCACTTAGAAGGTCAGTTTCCAACTCTCTTGGGAAACTGTCTAGTTGGACATCCTTTCCTTCCATCTTGGGATGGCTTTTAGGAGGATTGATTTTATTTGAGCAGGATGTTGGAAGAATAAGCACAGTATTTCCTCTACATTTTTCTAAGAATGAGATACTACTATAGTGGAGTAGAAAGGGAAGGCATTTGCTATCCAGGCTTGAAACTGGTTGGAGTAGATAGTATATAGCATCTCAAAAGCTCTCATGGATGATACAGCCTCTCTGTGAAGAAATGGACAGGCTTTCCCCAGGTCGTGTGGATTTGGGCAGAACCAAACACAAATCGATTAAGGTCAATTCCATGATGTTCACTATGTACCACACACACAGCTCTGTGAGGTAGAGTGTTGTTCCGGTCTGCTTTCTTTCTTTCTTTTTAAAAATACATACAAATACTTATCATTAGATAGAAAACAATAGCAGGAAACAAAATAAATATTAGCTACAATGATTGAGGGGCTTGTCACATTGCATCTGTAGTCAGCAAGGAGAAAAGATGAATGTTTATGCTGATTTCACTTTCTTCTTTTTATACAGCCCAGGATCCCAACCAGAGAATGGATGGGTCTTGCTACCCCAACTAACATATTCAAGAAGATCACAAAAGGACCCATATTTCACGTAACTCTACATCTCATTAAGTTGATTAGCCATTACAGATGGGCTTAGCACTAGATTAACTAAGGCTACAGAAATCTTTTTTTTTTTTCAAACTTTATTTATTTATTATTTACCTTGGTGTTTGCCTGGAACTGGAACTACAGACAGTTGTTAGCTGCCATGTGGGTGCTGGGAATTGAACGCGGGTCCTCTGGAAGAGCAGCCAGTGCTCTTAACCGCTGAGCCATCTCTCCAGCCCCAGCTACAGAAATCTTAATGAACCAAAATATATTCAAAATGAAATACAAAGCAGCAAAAAAGATAAAGAAAACAAAAATGAAAATGAGGACATGGTACATAAAAGATGTGCAAAGCATAATTGTAATTACAAAGGAAATGGTATAACAGAAGTTTTTTTAATTTTCATAAATCAAAGCCATATCTGCGCTCCTATGTTCATTTGAGTCAATATCTTCAACAGGAAAGACACACAATCAAGGGTGTGCTTCTATTGCTGTGACAAACACCACAATCAAAAGCAAGTTGGAGAGGAAAAGACCTATTTTATTTTTATAGCTTCTAGTCCACCGTGAAAGGATGTCAGGGCAGAAACTTGAAAGAAAAAACTGAAGCCCAGGCCCTGGAGAAATGCTGGTTTGCTCCCAATGGCCCACTCAGCTTGCTTCATAATACAACCCCGCAGGGCTGCCTTCCCCAGGGTGACCTTACCCCTAATGAGCTGGGCCCTCCCCCATCAGTCACCAATTAAGAAAATGCCATACCGATTTGCCTATAAGCCAGTCTTATGAAGGCATTTTCTTAACGGAGGATCCCTCCTCCCATGAGCCTCTGACTTGTGTCAAATTGATCAAAACAAACAAGCAAACCAAAAACTAAAACCCGTCTGGTTCTGGCTGTAAGGATGAAGAGAGTGAAGCACAGAGATTGTAAAGATAGCTGGTGGAAGGTAAGAAAGGTAACCCTGGATTTGCATATGACCATGCAGCCCAGGACCAATGCTCACAGCTGCTACACTTACCACAGGGCAGGCCTACTGGACAGTGACTTGATGGAGTAATGGGGCAGCAGTTGCCAACACAGCGAGGGGAGAGCAAGGTGGTGACAGGAAGTGGTACTGGTCCAGCTGGAGTCTGCTCATTGTCATAAAGGAAAAGCAGTTTATTAATGGAGCACAACTTGGCAACGGGGGTAGGAAAGAAAAACAAAACAAAACAAAACACAATGGAATTATTTCTTACCCTCCTCAGAAAATGTGAATGGTGCATTCCCTGTTTCCGGGGACCTCAGTCCTTGCTCATACCTGTTCCAGGAAAGTTTATATAATAAAAAGTAAAAGCCAACATGAGATCCACATTTAAATTTCGCCAAGTGTAGAATAGTCTCACCTTCCCCACGGTACTAGTACCTTGTGACTAACACACTTTCCTACTGGTTTGATGGCTCAGAATTGATTCTCTTACAATTTCAAAGATGTGTTGAGATGGTCAATGTCCTGCCTTCAAGTAGGTTCTTATCTTGCCATTCCTCTAACAATGGCGTGCATAAGCCTGTAAACACCAGGTCATTGTTGAGAGAAGTAGAGGTCTCCTGTCTCTAACAGGTTCCAAAAGATAGGGCAGGAATGGCAGGCCTTGATGCAGGAGCATGCAGGAATGGCAGGCCTTAATGCAGGAGCATGCGGGAATGGCAGGTGTTGATGCAGGAGCATGCAGGAATGGCAGGCCTTGATGCAGGAGCATGCAGAAATGGCAGGCCTTGATGCAGGAGCATGCAGGAATGGCAGGCCTTGATGCAGGAGCATGCAGGAATGGCAGGCCTTGATGCAGGAGCATGCAGGAATGGCA
>PVIH01002695.1:0-118339 GCA_004025045.1 Sigmodon hispidus
AAATACATTATAATGAGTTTTATAATGTACATAATATATTTTGATCATATTCTCCCTTGTTTATACTGTTTATATCAGTATTTACTAAATACATTATAATGAGTTTTATAATGTACATAATATATTTTGATCATATTCTCCCTTGTTTATACTGTTTATAGCAGTATTTACTAAATACATTATAATGAGTTTTATAATGCACATAATATATTTTGATCATATTCTCCCTTGTTTCCCTCCCACTGCCACTGATCCTCTCCTTCTTTCCAACCAATTCCCCTTTTACTTTTATGTATTCTTCTGTGTATTTGTGTGCGTGCGTGCACATGAGTGTGTGCGTGCACGTGCATGTGTGTGTGTCCCAGTGAGTTGCATTACGGTTATTTACATAAGTATGAACAATTTACTAGTAGCTACATCACTGAAGAAAATGTCTCTCCCCCCTCCAAGCAACCATTAGCTGCCTGCTGATCCTTCTGTTTGGCTTTGGGGTCAGGGTCTCAGGGTAGCCCAGATAGGTCTCAAACTCACTATGTGGTTAAGGATGACTTTGAAGTCCAGCTCCACCTGGCTCACTACCCAAGCCTTGGAATAGCAGACATTCATCAGAATGCCTGGCTTGATCCAGCAACTCTATATTGCAGATCAGAACACAAAAGATTTGGAAGCCAGGACTTAGAGAAGTGAACACTGGCACTCATAGCAGTATCAATCAGGAGAGCCAGAAATAGAATCAACTCAGATGTCCACTGTCAGGTGGACAAACAAACATGGAATAAGCAGAAAATAAATATTAAGCTTTTAAAAGAAAATTCTCACATATGCATCAGTGTGCATAAGGTCTTGGAAACCTTATACTAAGTGAAATAAACGGACTGTAGAATACAAATGCTATATGATTCATTCACTTGAGGTACCTAGTATAGTCCAGATTACAGAGACAGGTAGATCCTGATGGCACAGGTGTGTATACAATCTAGCTATTAGGGACTGATAGTTCAAGGCCTGTGTGCATTATAGAATAAGTTCAAGGCTAGCCTTTGAACTAGGGAGACCTTGGATCAAAATAAAAATAAATGTGTTTGTTTTTAAAGGAACTGTGGACATGGGTTAGTGGTAGAGAACTTGCTTATCCTGGCCAAGAACCTAAGACTGAATTCCCAGAACCAGAAAAAGAAATCACAGACGTAGAAAGTAGGATAGGCACTGAAGGGCGGTTTTTAAAAGTGTTTAGTGTTTAAAAGGTACCGAGTTTCAGTGGAGAAGATGAAAAAGCTCTGGAGATGGTGGTGGTAGCGGCTATAATCGTGTGTGCATGTACTTAACGGAATGGAACTGAACACTTCAAATGACTCAGGTAGAGCTGGTAAGTAGCTTAGTGATGGGATGCCTGCCTAGCCTCCATAAACTGAAATTGGAATTACCATTTAAGAGGGCTAGAGAGATGGCCAGAGGGAGGCCTCTGGTTTGATCACTAGTGCTGAAAAACAGTAACAAGCATCCCAGAAGGGAAGAAGGGTGACAATGGTAAATTTTATATTATGTTTATTTCCCCATAATAAAAGTAAGTCAGTAGAAGCAGCTCACTCCTGAAGTCCCAGGACTCTGAGGGCTGAGGCAAGATCAGAAAATGAAGCTCATCTTCAACTTTATAGAGAGTTAGAAGCCTGAAAACCAAACAAAGAGCAAAGAAGCCCACACAAGGCCCCAGGTTCAATCCCCAGAAATAAAAGCAAAGCTGAGGGCATGCTTATAATCCCTGCACACTGCAGGTGGATGATAGAGCAGGGGTCAGGAATTCAAGGCCAGGCAGATGCACATGCTGTACCAAAAAAACCCAAAAACACAGGGCTGGAGAGATGGAGAAGACAGCGCAGCAGTTAGGAGCACCAATAGCTCTTACAGAAGACCCCGATTCAATTCCTCAAACCCACGTGGTGGCCCATAAACATCTGTGACCCCAATTCCAGGGGATCTGACACTCTATTCTGGCCTCATTGGGCATCAAGCTCACATACGGTCCACAGTTATACATGTAGGCAAAACATTCATACATATAAAATAAAAGTAAGTATGTTTATAAAAATTAAAAAGCATAAACAAGGGAACTGAAAAGGTGACTCAGTGGTTAAAGGGTGATTACTGCTCTTGCAAAGGGTTGGCTCCCAACACCCACCAGACAGCTCAGTGTCTATAACTCCAGTCCCAAGGAATCCCACGCCTCTTCCGAATTCCTTTGTAGGTTCCTGCACACACAGTGCACATACATATACTCAGGGATCCACATATATGCATTAAATAAGTAAATAAACAAAGACCAGTGAGATGGTTCAGTAGGTAAAATTGCCTGCTGCCCAGCCTGATGATCTGAGTTCAGTCCCCAAGACCCACATGGTAGGAGAGACCTGATTTTTTTTTTTTTTTAGATTATTTATTTATTTGCCTTTGTGTTTGCCTGGAACTGGAACTACAGACAGTTGTTAGCTGCCATGTGGGTGCTGGGAATTGAACCCGGGTCCTCTGGAAGGGCAGTCAGTGCTCTTAAACTGCTGAGTCATCTCTCCAGCCCCCCACTTTTTTGCCTTTTCTTCCCCTTTTATTTCATATTCCCACCACAATAACAATTCCTTTAATTTAAACTAAAAACCATAGACTTCCTCAAAGGAATGGTAATGTCAAAGATAGAGGGAAAGGCGCACAGGCAATCAGTGAATCGTCTTCACTGGGCTCTTGAAGTTGCTGGCGGCTTGGAGCTGCAGCTGGAAAGCCATTGGATGAATCTTGAAACCCCAGAGCCTGTGTACAAACTGGTTGGCAGGTCGTTTGGGCTGGTACTCCGGATGCACCATAAAGAGCATGTGGGGGAAACCAGTGCCCAAGTAGGCGCCATCTGTGTGATGGTGCCTCGATGATTTGGGTGTGTACATGTCCATGCACTTGGGGCAGTAGAGCTTCACCATGGCCTCGCCTGGGATGTCCCAAAGGCCTATGGGAAGCATCGGCTAGTTCTCACAGTACACACGAGGACAGTAGTCAAAGTCCTGCTGCTGGTACTTTTCCAACATTTGGGCGATGCCTCGGTTGGTGAGGATGTAGCGGGCGTGGATTAACCCATAAAGCATCTCTGCCACCTGTTCAATCAGGTCGCTCTGGTTGGGGTTATCTTCCAATTCTTCATCAGGCTCCAGGTCCAAGATCATGTCTAAAGCTTGTCGCTAGTGAGGCACCTGCGCATTGAGTCCAGTAAGATTAAATTTGTCCTGGATGTAGTCTTCATTCACCGCACGGAAGAATTCATTACCACGGAGCCCACTGAACCAGGAAATCCAGGACACCAACTCTGAGCTACTGATCTTTATGTCGGTGACTGGCCAGGGACTGGGACTGGGGCGGGGAAGGAATGGCAACGACCACTACCACCCAACCACCACCAAGACCTGACTCTTACAAGTTGTACACATACAAACATCCACACACAGAAAGGCACACAAAATATAATAAAATATTTCTAAAGTAAACAACAAACAGATCAGCATATGCAGAAACCCTGAGGCAGAAACGGCAATGAGACCATCTTGTTCCAACTATTTTTATGAAAAACCATTGGTTTAGCTTTCATAATTCTTTATAATTATAATCAATTCTAATAGTGCCAGGAAAATAGCTTATGCATGGAGTGGGGGGGGGACTTCCTCATCCTGGGGTGGGAGGTTGGGGAGGGCTGCACTGTGCATAGGGTATTATTTGGGTGAGATGTGGGAGAAAGGGTTTAGTGTTATTGGCCTCCTAAGTGAAGCCATAGGACTGGCGAGTTAGGTCAGCAGTTTAGAGCACTAGGGGCTGCTCTTGCCGAGGACCTGGGTTTGATTTGTAGCATCCACATGGTGGCTCACAAGCATCTGTAGCTCCAGTTCCAGGGGATCCAGTGCCTTCCTCTGGCCTCTGTAAGTAGGCACCAGGCCCACATGTGGTATACACACCAGGCAAAACATTCATACACTTAAAATAAGTCAATCTTTTTTTTTAAAGTTAGGCTACTGTTTATAGACTCTAGTAAATAACATTTCTTTCAGGAATAGGAGCACCCACCCTCTGCTGCATGTGATCATCACTTCATTTCTCTGGAAACGGTTCTGCCAGGACAGGAACTGAGAATTCTTTCTCCATGACGCCTGGACACATGCTGTCTGAGAACACTGGGTTCCCGTCGTTCACATTACACTGCCCTCTAAGCTCCAGGTTCTGGAAGAGGTCACTGTCATGAAACTCTTTTTATGATTTTTGCCCCCAGAGAACCCAGGGATAAAGGTGAATAAAAACCTCATCCAAGGTAGAAGGCTCTGGCCCTGGATGTTTCCTCCCATAAAACCCGGAGTCTCATGCCAGGAGCATTACAGATATAGGCAGTGCAGCCAAGTGTCAATTGCACGGTTTTATGGGCCAGAGCTGTGGGGCAGCTCTCCTTGGGGTTAACTGGCCTGTGGAACAGGCAGGAGAAGGATTTGCTTTCCTTCGAAGTTCGGACAGCCAGTGGCTAATGCCCACGGTAGCTGCCTTAAAGGCTACAGGGCACTTTTGACAAATGTGATGGCCATAGACCAGAAACATCTGCAGAGGAAGCTTTCTTGACCCCTGTCCTTACCATCTTGGCCCGATTCACAATCCAGCTGTCTGGACCCATTTGGCTTTGTCGTTCCCACAGGATTGTTTGCCTATTCATTTGTAGAAACCAATACTCACACTAACAATTTAATTAATTAATTAATTAATTAATTAATTTTTAGGAAACTAACTTAGAATGTAATGCTGAGGGATACTTTCTCTAAAATTCTATGTTTGAATTATGTCTAAGGCATAATGGAAAGCCAAAAGCAAGCAGAGATCAGAAATCTGAAGTTGTCAAGGGTGGTTTTGTTTTTAATAATTGATGTCATTATTGTGAAATGGTTGGCAAATAAAATTATTAGAGTTAATTCATATAACTATTGCTTTACATAATAATCTTTATTTCTGTTTATTATTAGCCTTTTAAGAACATGAAAGTTTAAGCGTGGATATACCTCTGTACACATGACCCCGCCACCTCCAATCCACTTTTTACCTCTGTCCCTTGCTTTTGTGCCCAGGAGGCAAACCCATATATGGACTTCAGCCCACTCCCTTAACATTTGACATCCAAACAGGCCAAAGAGGATCTCTCCAGAGCCAGTGGGGGAAAGGCAAGAGGAACTGATGCTCCATTCTCTGACCTAGATGGTGTCTGCAGACTGGCCGCCCCGACCCCTGCAGTTCTCTGGGCTCTAGTATCTCCGACAGCACCCCTGTGTCACATGCAGACCTCAGCACCCACAAATGAGGCCTACAGTAACCTTGACCTTACACTGGTATTCTTGTGTTATGGAATTCTGCTGAAATTGCCAAACTAGAGTGTACCTTCTGTTTCTGTCACAGGACCGTGGTCATGTCATATAGTAACCATAGCATTAATACTCAATGGCATTTTTATCTCCATTTTGAAGATGAGCTCAGCATGTAAAGGCACCTGTTACCAAACGTGAGGACCTTAGTTCAGACCCTGGACCCATATGGTGGAGGGAGAACAAACCCCTACAAGTTGACCTCTGACCTCTGACCTCTGTTCCCACCATGACATGCATGGGCCCACACACACATCTAAACACATACACACACAGAGTAAATAAATCAGTGTGTATTAAAAAATTAAAACCAATTCTTGCTAGAAGTATTTTCTTAGCATGCACAAGACCATAGGTTCAAAAATTAGCATTGAATAAAAGAGACTATTTTTTTTGCTTGTTTGTTTGAGACAGTGTATCTTGAAGCCCAAATTGGCTGGAATGCACTATGAAACCAAGGCTGGCCTTGAACTCACAATCCTTCTTCCATCCTGCGCCACCACACTTAGCAAAATGCTGGTTCTTACTTTCTCCTTAATCTATTAACACACAGTGAGTGAGTTCCAGGCCAGCAAGAGCAACATAGTGTCTGTCTCAAAAACAAAATAAAATAACAACAGTAATGGAAAAGCACAGAGAGGCAGCCTTTGTGCCTTTCTTTTGGATGGTGGTCTGAGCCTAAGTATGATTTTTCCAGTACTTTGGGCTTTTTCATTTTCTCTAAAGGTCCCCTTCCCACCACGTGACTGACCTCAAACAACATGGCTCTCTCCTCCTCTTAAGTTCCAGCCTATGAATATCTAATAAACCTCTCTTTACAACTCAAAGCAACAGCAACAGCAGCACATCATTCCTGCTAGGAGTCCCTTTTCATATTTCCTTAGTTAATACATCCTGAGGCCAGCCTAAGAATGAAATCCTTATTCAAGAAAACCAGACAGTGGCAGGACGAGAACTGGAGCTGGGTGGTAGAGCTCTTCCTTGGTATAACATGAGGCTCTGGATGCAATCCCCAATACCACAAAGCAAACAGCAATACAAAACCACTTCCATGGATCATGTCTTTAATCCCAGCACTTAGAAGGCAGAGGTAGACAGATTTCTGTGCCACCATGTCCAGCTTTTGGGGATTTTTGCTGTTTTGACACATGGTCTCATATTGTCAAGGCTTGTCTTGAACTCCTGATTCCACTTTTATTTTTATTTATTTATTTATTTATTTATTTATTTATTTATTTATTTATTTGCCTTGGTGTTTCCTTGGAACTGGAACTACAGACAGTTGTGAGCTGCCATGTGGGTGCTGGGAATTGAACCCTGGTCCTCTGGAAGAGCAGTCAGTGCTCTTAAACGCTGAGCCATCTCTCCAGTCCCCCTGATTCCACTTTTTAAAAGTCTGGAATTACAGATATGCAACATTATGTCCAACTCTGAATCAATTTTATTGAGATGGAATTTCACATTGTAGCTCAGGCTTGCCTTGAAATGACTATGTAGCCCAGGCTGGTCTCAAACTTGAGACAATCCTGACATCCTGCCCCTTGGCATCCTGACTACTAGAATTACAAATATGTGTCACCACATCTGGCTTTGAATAGGCCTACATTTTCCTATATAGAGTATTGATCTAGTGTTTCAGAAATGGGCCATGGGGCTGGAGAGATGGCTCAAAGGCAAAGAGCACAGAAATGGGCCTAGGGATTTGACTTGACACTCTGGTTGGTCAACTTTCCTTTCATAATCCCCCACAGTGCAGGCTTTGGCCTGCTTTGCCTCAGAGGCTCCTAGCCTGCTTCTCTCAACAGCCAGTGACCTTTGTCACGGGTCCAGTTGCTTGTTTATCTTTCCTAGGCTATCTGAGTCATTAAAAGAATGTATTAGTTTGTTTTCCTGCTTCCCTGTTCTCTAAGCTTTTGTTCTCTTGTTTGACAAGATAAAAAAAGTGTACTGATTTGTTTTTTAGCACATATTTTGTTGTTGTTATTGTTGTCAGGGGGAGGAGCAGGAGGGAATGCCTAATCTGAAACAGAGAATGAGAGAATTAGTCTTCTGTTTCTCTACTGCATGATCCTATTTGCCATTGTGTCCTAAAACACAGTAGTTCCTGGACAGAGCATGTATGTTTGTGCAGGGCCCTGTGTGTGTGGACAGTCTGTGCCATTATCTTGACCTAGAGGGTCTAAAAGTCCGTTCATCTGTGCACAAGTAGCTGTATGCTCTGGATCAGAAGAGAGGTTGAGAGGAAGATCAATGGCCAGGGTGGTCAGGAAGTTTAGAAGAGGGAGAACAAGAAAGTGGGTGGGTGGGGCTTGGAAATAGGAAGCCTGGTAGGAGGCTCTAGGCAGAGAGAGGCCCAAGTCAAAGTTTCAGGGTCTGACCTAGGCCAGCTATGTTTGAGAACCTTAGTGTCAGGAGTGCATTGGAGAAGACAGAACAGTGAGTGCAGACGGTTAATGGTAACGAAGACAAGGACATAGTTTTTTAAATTGCATTTAGTTCTTGTCTGTATCCATATGTGTTTGTGCATGCACTCACACAGTATACAAAGGTCAAAGAGAAACTTACAAGAATTGGTAATCTCCTTTTATCATGGGGATCCTGGGAATAAAATGCAGAATGTCAGGCCTGGTGGCAAGCACCTCTATGTACTAAATCATCTTGCTAGAGTGAAGAAGAGCCTTGTCTCTGAGCGGGGATTCCAAGCACACTGGTGGCTGACTCTGAGGGTCTTGTACTGGGAAAATGCCTCAGTGACAAGTGTTTGTACAAGCTTCTACAGGTGGCTGTGAAAGGTCAAATGGATGGGGAAAGTCTTGCATGCTTGGCAGGTGGTTTATATTTTATTCTATGGAAATAGATGAGTTTGGTAGTGGAGCAAAAGAGAAGGGCCATGGAAACACTAGGTTCCCCTATGAGTTTCTGTTGTTGCTAGGATAAACACTGGGGCAGGACCACGCTCCGTTGGGAGGTCAGAGGATAGCTTGAAGGAGTCAGTTCTCTCTGCCCACCATGTGGTCCCAGCGATCAAATTAAACTGCCAGGGTTGGCTGCAGTGCCCCCATCCTGTGCCATCCATCTCACAGACCTCTGTAGCATGCATTTAATATTTCATTGAAATCTGAAAAACTTGATAGGGACAGGGGTGATTATAAAGCTTTAGCCTCATGATCCCGGAACTCCAAACTCATCAATCTCTCTCTTTGTTTAACAGTCAGACCAACAAAATGAAAAGGCCAAGTTTATAGACTAAGCAAACAAGGATGAAGAAAAAAATGACCTGCGAGCCTGAGAGTCTGCTTTCTGGATCCCACTTGCTTTTTAGCATTTCTTCTTTCAGATAGTTCATTTCTTGAGTGTCTGAGAGGCCAATGGTTTAGGTTGAAATAGGCAGTTCCTGGTCTGATGGAGGAGGCAATCATTAAGTCATAAAGCTGAACAAAGAATGACCATAAGATAAACAAGGACAGAGCTAGAGGAACACATGGCAGCTATGAACAGCCAAGCCTGGAGGGGCTAGACAGCAATATGGGTAGATAGATGCATGGCCACTGAACACTACAGTATTCCATACAGTCTATGGTTTTTCATTTATTTAAAAAGTTTTTTCCATATCTACCACTGCTCCCCCTCCCTTCCCTCCTTCAGCTTCCCCCCATCCCGTCCCTCATCCCTTCTCCAAGGAGGACAAGGAGTCCCAAGGTGAGTCAGTTCAGTCTGGCATATCCAGGTGAGGTAGGTCCGAGTCCCTCATCCCAGTATCAAGGCTGGGTTAGGTGTTCCTCTGTAGGGAATGGGCTTGACTGCTGTCTACTTTCAGAGGGTTTAGTTCTTTTCCATGAAGGATCCTCAGCAGTAACTTCAGAGTCAGTGAGCTCCCAATAGCCATCTCTGGGGGTCTCCTCCTCAGGATCCTGATCCCTTTGCTTGTATACTCTCTCCTCTCTCTCTTCAGTTAGACTGGAAGCATACAGTCTATATTAACTCGTTTAATCCTCAGTCCACAGCAGCCTTCTTGAGGTTGGTACCATCACTATCCCAAATTATAGAAGATGAAACTAAGAGGCAGAGAGGGGCTAAGTAACCAGGCCAAGGTCACCTGTGAGTGTTAAGACAAGACTCAAATCCTGTCACGCTGTGCTGTCTTTGTTCTTGTTTTTAAAATTATTTATTATTTAAACATTTCATTGTGTATATTCATGGCACATGGCACTGTGTTATATAAGGACATTTTTATACAAGCTTATATAGTACAACAAACAACAATTTCATATCCCCCTACTGTTTCTTTACTTGGGATCACACATGCTAAGGAAATACTCTATCACTGACATCCATTTATTTATTTATTTACTTACTTATTTATTGAGACAAAGTTTCAACAGGTTGCTCAGGATTAGCTCTGTAGCTCAAACAGGACTTGAACTTGAAACCTTCTGCCTCAGCCTCCTACTGGCTGGGATTACAGGCCTGCACCACAAGGGTTAGCTATATATTGTGTTATACTATTACATATATATGTTGGCTGGTGTCCTTGGGTGTTTGTTTTGTCTTTTAGTTTTGTTTTTGCTTTTTAAACAGGGTCTCTTGTAGCTCAGGTTACCCTGAACTTGTCATGATATAGACTATTTTTTTCCTATGACTGTTTATACTCATTTTCTGTTTTTTAAAGCTTACACACTGGAACCTGTTTAGTTTTTTTCCATCTGGATCTGTCTTTACTGAGCATCTGCAGCAGTCTCTGATCAAGTGAGACAAATCTTACCTTGCTATGTCTGCTGCCAGAGTGGCTCAGCTTAGTGCATGAAGCTCACAGCTGGCAGTCTCTGTACACCGACCCAACCCAAGAGACCACGATCACCAGGAAGCCATGTTTGACTCCATGTTCAGAACTGTTTTTAGAGCTTTTTTAGGCCTTATGTGGATATATATGGCCAGATGTTGGATGCCATATGTAATAAGTCTTTTACTGTCCCACCAGCCAGTTCCCAAATAATGACATGGAGACTATTAATTATGAAAGCTTGGTCGATAGCTTAGGCTTGCTTCTAACTAGTTCTTATAACTTAAATTAACCCATCTCTTTTAATCTATATTCTTTTACATGGCTTTGCTATCTGTACTGTCCATGCTTCTTCCTTTCCATCTGGCTAGAGACTCCACCTTTCTTCTTCCCAGTGTCCTCTGTGCCTGGAAATCCTGCCTAGCTATTACCCATTCAGCTTTTTATTAAAACCAATCAGAGTGATACATCTTCACATTGTACAAAAAGATTACTCCACAACAGTCTCTTGTAGCTCAGGTTGCCCTGGAACTTGTCATTATATAGCCAAAGAAACCCTTTACCTCCTGATCTTCCTGGAACCACAGGCATTTATTACACACTGTGTTCTGAAACTCCATAATTTTCTTTCCCACATTTTCCCCTGAGAAAATGACATTCAAGCTGAGACTTCACAGATAAATAGTAGGAATAGAAGGGGGTGAGATGCCCTTGTATGTATACAAAGAGGGAAAATATTTAGCCACAAAAAGTGTGTAATATTTCACCAGAACTAGACAGGAAGACCTCACTGCTGAAGATACAACATGCTATGGCTGCAGAGCCGGTGAAATCAAGCTGGCACTGAGATGGGAGTTTCTTCCTCTGACTAGCCCTCATCACACTGGAAAGTGCTAGCGGGCTGTTGAGAAGGAAAGGGCAGCAACAGTCTTGCTCAACTTGAACCTGGGAACTATGCTAGAGACCCCCAGACAAGATGAGCCCACGGGTGCAATAGTGTCCAGTCTGTCATGGGGTAGCCAGTTGATTTGTGATTGCATTTGAGGTCTGCTTCGTAGGAAGAAACTCATGTCTGGTATTGTAAACTTGGTCCAAGACCCATGGCTCAGAGGTCATAGGCTACAGAGGAGAAGCTACTGCTGTTGTTTCTTAAATGAGCAAGATATGTCTACCAAAAACTATTCTAAGTATGCCCATAACTTAGTACTGCTCTCAGCCGAGCTTCGTTATGCAATGGGTAACCATTAAGGCAATGACAAATAATTGGTCAGTGACCACTGAATGCTCGCTCATCTATAAACTGGGCATTTCTATCATCCCTCTTCTGCTTAGGAAACACTGCCGAGGACATGGCAGAAAGAATTGAAGAGTCTGGAAGGAGTGGATTGTTTTAAACACTATCTTCAGGGCGTGACACAGCCACTGTACTTTGGAACTCTCAGCAAGTGTGATTGCTGACACAAGGCAAGCACAAACTTGGGCCTATCAGCATTCTCTCATGAAGCCCAGAGAAGCCCACAGAGTTCCGCCCGTCCTGAGGATTTATAGGCAGTTAACAGTTATTGAGTAAAGGAGAGACATTCTTTTCAGTGGTGTACCAACTGGTAAGTTGCTCATGTTTCTTCTAAAAACCACCACTCACCCATGCCCCTATAAGTAGCCCTAGTGAAACTCACTGAGACACACACTCATCACAAAAACCATGAGTGCAGGAGACCAGCTGAGAAGAGGAAGGAAATCAGTGGGAGTGGTAAGAGAACAAAATAGGAAAATAAGGGGCACATATGATCAAATACATTTTATTTACACATAAAAATGTCATAATGAAACCCATTACTAAGTAAATTGACATATGCTAATTTTTTAAGACTATTTATTTATTTGCCTTGGTGTTTTGCCTGGAACTGGAACTACAGACAGTTGTTACCTGCCATGTGGGTGCTGGGAATTGAAGCCCGGTCCTCCAGAAGAGCAGTCAGTGCTCTTAACCACTGAGCCATCTCTCCAGTCCCAACATATGCTAATTTTAAAACTTTAACTTTAAAGTTTTAATTTTGGGGCTGGAGAGATGGCTCAGTGGTTAAGAGCACCATCTGCTCTTCCAGAGGATCCGGGTTCGATTCCCAGCACCCACATGGCAGCTAACAACTGTCTGTAGTTCCGGTTCCAGGCAAACACCAAGGCAAATAAATAAATAAATAAATAAATAAATTTAAAAGAAAATAAAGTTTTAATTTTAAAACCCTCAACAAGTATCAAGGCTCTTGCTGAGAACAGTCCTCCATTCTATTTCTTTTCTTTCAGACTTGGTCTGAGCAGAGGCAGCCCAGGGCTGAGGTGCACTCTGGGGGAGGTGGTTTGAATGATGTGGTTATTTTCTCTGGGTGAGACTTAGATCTTGGTGCCAGGGATCTGAGGGTTTCATGGCAACAACTGCCAGGGCTCCTGGGAAAGTCCCCAGGCATCCAGAGTCCTCCAGTCTTGGCAGCCCCTGCTCCCAAATGAACACAGCATCAATCCAGGACAAGAACCCAAAGTGTGACCTAGCAAACAGCTGGGCAAGCTATTTTTAAAATCCAATTTAAAGTCATATATGTATAAGCCCCAGTGGATCTCCCTGGGGAAACTTATCCCTCAAGTGGAAAATGCTTAAAGTCAAATAAGGAAATCTCTATTTTGATTCCCAGCAAGCTCAAACTGCAGGCCCTGCTGCCTACAACAGTAAGTGCTAATCCAGTTTAAGCACAAGCTGGGCAGAGCTAGGGAGTCAGGGAGACTGGAGGGCCTGGAGAAAAAGGTCAGGTCTACTGATATTTATCGGGTTAACACTGCTAGCGTGTGTCTGGACTGGTCCTACAGAAGAAAAGAAATCCAAGACATGAGCTGCAGCTCACAGGTAGGAGACAGTGAGGCTTGGATTTGCCCATGTCCACCACCATGCTTTGGAGACCTTAGATTCCCTCACGTCCCTGTCCAGAAATTAAAAATACAATTAGAGGACTCAGAAGAAAGCAGAGGGAGGGAATCCATGGTTCTAGAAAGAGTGGGCAGACAGGGCAGGAGGCAGCAGGCCAGCTCTGTACAGCCAGCTTGTCTGGCTCTGGCCACTGCTTCTTTTTGTGATCTTGCCACCCAGCTTTGGTCTCGGGCGCCAATGGAAAGATAAAGTATCTTATCCCTGGATGGGAGGCACAATGCACCCTGCAAAGAGAAGCATTTGCTTCTCCTAACACTTTTTTCCCATAACCCAATTTATTTGTCTGTGTTTTCTTCTTTGCAAGGCCTGAAGTAACAAATTGGACAGATATATCTAGAGAAGGATGTCTTCTCTATCCCCCCCCTCCGCTGTGCACTGGACACTCCCTACTGCTCCTGGCTCATATTTGCCTAAACTCAAGACCAGGTGCGGTGCTATATGCCTGAGATCTCAAGGCAAGAGCAAGAGATAAAACTTCAAATCATCAACACAGACTTCAAGGTCAGCCTAGGCTACATAGGGCCTGTTTCAAAAGACTAAAACATCAACAGCATGCGTTAGAGAGGAAACACAGTCAGCATGAAAATCTGAAGCTGGGTGCCCAGAACCCACCTTAAAAAACAAAAGCTAGATCAGGTATATGCTTGCAATCCCCATGCTGGGGACACAGACATAGGCAGATCTCATAGGAGTTAAGTAACTAACTAGCCAGCTGAGTTGCCCAGCTCCAGAGCAGTGAGAGACGTTATCTTAGAAAGGTAGACAGTGTCCAGAGGAAGACCACCCAAGCTGCCCCGTAACCTCCATGTGAAGTCACACACACATGCATGGGCACCTGCACTCACAAGTGTACCCCAACACATGCAAACAGACACAAGCAAAAATAAAACAAACTTCAAGATAAACTCAGGGCTTTTGGCTACATCTGCTGTGCCCCCACCTGCCATCTAGCCTTTCCTTACTTTTCTTTGTTTCAAGTCAATGGACAGAGAGAGCAGCCGACAGAGCAACAGGGAGAATGAGAGGGTTCAGGAGTGGAGAGAGAGCATGGAAGTAATTCCTGACCAAAAGTTGTTGAGATGTGTGCAGTGACAAGCCCATAGCACCCTGGAAGAGGCCAGGTTCTAGAAAGAAGCCAGTTTACCGGGAAGGGAGCCAAATCTGGGAGGATGTTGTCTTATGTCTCAGGAAGCTCGTGCTCAAATATTCAAATGAAGCTGAGGTATGAAGATTACCCAGAGCTGTGGCCAGCCTGGTCTACATAGTGAGCTCCAGGCCAGTCTGGGATTCATAGTGAGATGCTATCTCAAAAATAAAACAAAAGCACGTGCCGGGCCTAGTGTATGATACTCTATAAAAGCTGGCATCATGGTTGAGCAGAAAGCTGCCTTCCTCACATACATAACAACTGGCTCAATGCTGTCATCAAAAGCAGCCCGCTCCACATCGGATCCAGTCTTGCTCTCAAATATGAGAAGCACTTTTGGTCCTGCCTTCATCTGTGGCATTGCACAGCCTCCAGACATGCCACTATCGATGTCCACAACAGACAATTCAAATTATTAGTCCCTACAAAATATTGTAAACATGGTATCCCGGAACAAATGCAAAAGTCTGGCAATTATCAAAAATACAGTGATAAACTATTCTTTGATCTCTATCTTCTCATAAAATATATTTAAAAATTCAAACATTCTAGAAGAGTGCCAAGTAACAATAGCAGAAGAAAAAAATATTTTCTCGAGGCTGGAGAGATGACTCAAGAACGAGCATGTTCACTGTTCCTACAGAGGACCTGAGTTCAACTCTCATCACTCACATTGGGCAGGTCACAGCCTCCTGGAACTCCAGGTCTAGGGGACCTGACACCCTCTTTTGCCTCCTACAGCCATCTACATACACATAAATTCATATAGGTGCACACATATACATAATAATAAAATTTAAATACAAATCTACCTTCTCTCACAGTGCCACTTTCTTTCAGAACTTTCCAGAAAAAAATGTCTCTGTATACTTGTAACTGCATTTTAAAATTTCATACAAACGAAATCTGATTGTCATTTGTTTCTTTCCTAATATAACATATTTAGATTCTCTTTCCATAGCACATGTACAGTGCCATGCCACCCTTGCATATTTTCTAACACAAGGATATCTAATGTGTTCTCTCTCCCTCCCCCACTGTGGGGTGTCTGAGCCCTCTTGTTGTTATTACAGTGTTGTAGTGAACATCAATGCACATGATTTTGACATATTTTGCCAGCTTTTCCTTAGCAAATCCTTAGGGGTAGAATTGCAGAATCAAGAGTATAAGTATTACTAGTATTGACAGGCATTGCTAAATGACACTACAGAAGAAGTGGACGTGTTTACACTTGCAGCCATAGCTCAGGAGAATGCCTATTTCTCACATTCCCACAAACACTGGGTATTACCAGCACTTAAAACACTGGGTATTACCAGCACTAACAGCTTAAAAAAGAGAATTTCTTCTTCCCCTGCATTTCTCTGTAAGTGTAGTTGATTTGAGACAATAGCCAAGGATGACCTTGAACTCCAGATCCTCCTGCCTCTGGATATTGAGGCACTGGTGGTGCGCAGCACCACCATGACAGTGTGAGTGTGTAACTGGGGATGGAATCCACAGCCTTGAACTTTCTAGGCAATGACTCTAAACTATATTTCAGCTATGTTTCTTTCTTTAAAAAAAAAAAACTGTCACATGTATGGGAGTTTCGACTATCTATATATGTGTGCTGTGTGCATGCCTGTGCCTACAGGGATCTGAAGAAGGTTCTGGATCCCCTGAACTAGAGTTCCAGAGGGTTGTGAGCTACTATGTGGGTGATGAGAACCAAACGTGGACCCTCTGCAAGACCAACAAGTGCTTTTAACCAATGAGCCGTCTCTCTAGCCTCCAGGCTGACCCTTTTCTCTGATCCTCCAGTCTCTACTTTCCAAATGCTGAGATTACAGTACATTCCATTGCCCAGACTGAGAAGTTATTCTTCTTCCCTTCTCTTACTGGGTTGTTGTTTGATACCGGCTCACTGCACAGCCCCCACTGGCCCTGAACTCACAGAGATCCGTCTGCCTCTTCCCTCTTAGTGTTGTAATTAAAGGCGTGCGCTAGCTACACTCAGTTTTGTTTTACATTTAAGATTTGTATTCATTTTGTGGGGGTGCATGCCACAGTACAGATAGGGAACTGGGGGACAACTGCAGGAGTCCATTCTTTCCTTCAGCCTTACGGGTCCTGGGGATTGAACTCAGGTCGGCAGACTTGGTGGCAAGCATCTCTACCTATGAGCCATCTTGATGGCTTAGCAATTGTTTTAAAAATGTAGCCTAGATTGTGTTTTTCCTAGAAATAGGAGACAGTGGTATTTAAATTTTGGAGTCTGCAGTCTATTCACAGGACCCAAGTTCCCTTTTCTGTAGGAAGGAGCTGCGTGATGAAATAGAACAACTTTTCAGTCTCTTTGGAGAAGCAGGAAGCAACCACTACTGCAGAAGTCTTTATAACCTGCATCCTTCCAGTCTTTGTTCATGAATGACATTGTCTGCATGAACTGTTGCTCCCTGATATAGGAGCACACCTCCTCCCGGCAGTCAAGGTTGTATGAAATGGCCCAGTGCCCCTAGTCCATGGAGGGGCATTGCCAACCTACAGGTAAGAGCTAAAGTATGAGCATGCAGGTCAGTACTTTTGCTCCATTGCCACTATGATCAGAGAATACCTAGACAAGCTTAAACCTGTAAAGTTATCTATTAGCATCAGTCATTCATTTTCTTAACACCTAAAGTAGGCATGTCCCGCTGCAGCCTGCTGGGAGCCACATGCAGCTGCCTAAGGCCAGGGATACATAGCTATGAGAGGTAGGGATGAGAAGGTTAAGTCCAGATGATAACAACAAGAATTTCAGAGGCTGGAGAGATGGTTCAGTGGTTACGACCATTGGCTGCTCTTCCAAAGGATCAATCCCAGCATCTACATGGTAGCTTACAACTGTCTGTAACTCTATATCCAATGGAACCAACTCCCTCACACAGGCCAAATACCAACATAAAAATTAAATAAATGTACTTTAAAAAAATAATTTCATCTTGTCCCAACACTCATACCAATGGATCAAAGTTAAAAGAGCCATGGCTCTGGACAATGACAATCAGCTGGACTAAACAGTAACCAAAATGGTTTCGTGGTACCTGTAGGAGTCACTGGGTGATGAAAAGTAGCCCTTGGTCACAGCAGATGATGAAAAGTAGCCCTTGGTCACAGCAGATGCCACTCAAACCAGAGCTTCTTGCCACTGCTGTATCCATCCATCCATCTATCTATCTAATATATTTTACTATTGGCCAAAGAACGGGATAATCTGACTGACAAATCACCTTCTCAATTTCCTAGTCCTAGGTTTTGGAAGTCATATACAATGGAAAAAGTGAAAGGGAAGAATATTTGTGAGAACAGGAGATTTTCCTCAAATTCAGACACCACCCCTTTTGGCTGCTTTGACATTTTGCTTTTTGGCATCATCGAGGTAATTGTCAACTCTTGTAGTGCTGGGGGATGAAGTGTCATTTAATATGCAGATGAAATTATAATGTGGCTAACTGGTACTGTTTAAATAAAAATTGTCTCTGAGAGGTTCATATATTTGAACACTTGGTCCCTAGGTGGTGGTGCTATTTGGAGACGTTATGAAACCTTTAGGAGATACAGCCTTGCTTGGAAGTACATCAGTGGGGTGGGCTTTGAGGGTTTAGAGCATCTCCCCACTTCCGGTTTGCTCATTCTACTTTCCTGTGACTGAAATGTAGTCTCTCAGCTTTTGGCTCCGGCTGTCCTGCCTTTCTTGACATTATGAACATCTAGCCCCTGGAGCCATAAACTAAACTTATTCCTACGTGGCTTTTGGTCATGATATTTCATCACAACAACAGAAAAATAACTAAAACAATTAGAGGTCACTCTGGCTGCTCTCCTTGCTGTAACCAGTCTTGGTAATCCCACCTGTTCTCAAAGTAACATTGGGTAGAAATCTGGCTAGGTCACACAGGTTACAGTGTACATTCTCGCCAGTTATGTGGCCTACAACTGTAATCCCAGAGATATAGGAGGCTGAGGCAGGAGCATTGCAAGACCTAGGTCAGACCCCCCAAACAGTCATCTGTTTGTCTCTATCTAATATCTATCTACGTATCTATCTGAAGGATTAGACAGATAGATACCAGTACTAGAATGTTTGCCTAGCATGCTTCAAACCCAGAATCTGTTCCTAGTACAAAACAAACAAACAAACAAACATAAACTAGAGGAGGGGTGAAGAGGGGTGGGTGATGACACACACAAGTCTGTAATTTCAGCACTTGGCAAGCCGAGACAGGAGGAGGATCATGTATTCACGGTCAGGGTGAGCTACATGGTAAGACCCTGTCTTAATAATGCCAATAGTAAAAGCATATTCTGAGGCACTATGGGGTTAGCTCATGGCTTGAACATATGGCACCCATTCAAGGGCACCCAGTTTTAGCTCATATCAGTGGGCAAGGAGCAAGATGTTTTAAAAATCTGATTTAAAAAGCAAGTTCTCGGGCTGGAGAGATGGCTCAGCGGTTAAGAGCACCGTCTGCTCTTCCAGAGGACCCGGGTTCAATTCCCAGCACCCACATGGCAGCTAACAACTGTCTGTAGTTCCAGTTCCAAGCAAAACACCAAGGCAAATAAATAAATAAAGTTTTTAAAAAAATAAAAAATAAATAAAAAACAAGTTCTCCATGGCTTGGTCTCAACAGGTATTCCTCGTCTAAGTGCTGGGATTGCAGGTGTGAGTCATCCCAATGGTCATCTCCCACCGTCATTGTCTTCTGTTTTCTTGTCTATCACCGGGTATCTACCGCACTGCATTACTGTGCTGCAAGTGTTAGGGAGAAACCTCAGAGATAAAGACCAGATTGAGACCAGGTCTCCAGGTTTTTACCAAAGAAGGAAGTCAGAGATGAAGCCAAGTAAGAGAGGGAAAGGAAGTTGATTTCAGAGCATATTCAAGAGGGGGTGGGCATCCCACAGAAAAAGTAGTTGTTATATTTTCTAAAAGAAAATAAAGAACTAGGCAGGGTGGCACACACCTGTGATCCCAGTACTTGGGAGGTGGGAACAAGAGGGTTAGGAATTTGAGGCCAGCTGGGGTTACATGAGAACCCTGGCTAAGCACAAAGACATGCACAGAGAGACAGGGAGGAGGAGATGGGGAGGGGGATGGGGAGAAGGCCTCCCAGGGCTACAGAGCAGGTTCAGTGCTGACCCAGAACACAGACAACAGCCTTTAGAACCAGGGATACAGCTCGGTGGTAGAGCCCTGGCATGGTGCATTCAATCTTCTAGTGTTGAAGAGGAAAGAAGAGAGAAACCAGGCCACATTTATATGAACAGTGAAGTGTGTGTCCATGGAAAAGTTATGAGAAGATGAAACATTACTATTTCAGAGAATATTACATGTTTATTGTTTGCCTATAAAAAAAATCTCATCAATTTAGATATCAGATATTTTCCCAAGCTCTAGCCCCCAATCTACTACTGAGTTGATGTATGATTTGGATAAATTACATGCCACTCTTTTCATCTATAAAAGAGAGATAAATAACTTTTTTTTTTTAAACTTTATTTATTTGCCTTGGTGTTTGCCTGGAACTGGAACTACAGACAGCCGTTAGCTGCCATGTGGGTGCTGGGAATCGAACCCGGGTCCTCTGGAAGAGCAGACGGTGCTCTCAACCACTGAGCCATCTCTCCAGCCCCGATAAATAACTTCTTTAGAGCTATTTTAAGGTACAGCCATCACAGCAGTGCTTGTCCAAGGAAACTGTAGATACTGTCCCTTTATCTCTGTGACTTCTCACTGGATCACAAGCATTTTTCTAGCCTTTACATGAAGAATCAAGAGACAAAATAGAGAAATACAAAATGACTTTTAAAGTAAGGAGACTGGGTCAGCAAGATGGCTCAGTAGGTAAGGGTGCTTGTTGCCAAGTCTCATAATCTGCATTGGATTCTGGGTAGACAGAGAACTCCTAAAAGTCATCCTCTGACCTCACACATGCACCCACAAATGTATACGCATATACACACACTAAAAAGTTTTAAAACTGGGAGTGGTATTTAAATAGTTCCTGTTTCTGATCCTGTTAGCACTAGCTTACTTCTGGAGCTGCCTAATTAAAAGCCTGGCACACTTTTGGAGATATCTGGCACAGATTTCTTTCTCCCTGGTGTCTTTACACAGAAAGCTCAAAGACTCACTTTCCTTCATTTTAGCTTTAGCTGCCCTGGTCTGTCATCTGGTGATTGCCACATACTATTGTTCTGGCCTTTTGCTGTGAACAGGCACTCTCTTCTTTTGTGCTGGTCAACAGCCACTGCTGGGTTTTGTTTGTTTCAAACAGTGTCTTTCAGTCCAGACTGATTTCAAACTTACTATGTAACTGAAGGGTGGTCCTGAACTCTTGATTATCTTCTCTCTCCATCTCAAGTACTGGAATTACAGGTGTGTGGCCCATGACAAGTTTTTTTTTTTCCTTTTGGTGAGACAGTGTGATAGCTATTCTTGGTTGTCAATTCGACTACATCTGGAATTAACTAAAACCCAAGCTGCTAGGTTCGCCTGTGAGAGATTTCTTCTTGATTGGATCATTTGTGGTGGGAAGATCAAGCTTCAATCTGGTCACCCTTTCTGGTGGCAGTAGCCTATGTAAAGGACAAGGAAGAAGCTCTTGCTCCTTGCCTGCTTGCCCCACTCTCACTGGCTAGTTCATCCCCTCCACTGGCTTTAGAGCCTACTTCTTTGGGATCCCTACACATACTGAAGACCAGCTGAGATATCCAGCCTCATGGGTCAAGCTACTGGATTCCTGGACTTTCCCTCAGCAGACAGCCATGGCTAAAATAGCTGGACCACAGCCTGTAAGCCACTCTAATAAATTCCATATATATTCATTCATTCTAACAGTTCTTTTCTCTATAGAGCCCTAATACAGACAGTATCTGTGGCACTGGTCAGCCTTGAACCTGAGACAATCTTCCTGCTTCAGCCCTAGAGAGCTGGGATTACAGGCTACAGGCCTGTGCCACAGTGCCCAGCTCAATGGCATACAAATATCACCTAGATGTCTTCTTTCACATCTGTGAAAGAAGAGAACTCTTTCTCAAAAGCTCTGATAAGACTCACAAGACCTGGACTTATTCTATTTGCTGAATGGGTAACAAACATCAGCTTTTTCAGGCTTGTCTTTGAAAGTGTTCATAGGTCTCACTGATACATTAAGAGTCTCTGGGCTGAGAAATCTAGAGCCTTCAGGCAGTGATTCCAATTTTCTCTATGTACTTTATAACAACTCAAATTCAACACAGCTCATTAATGCTGAATATGACTTAAACCAATAACTTCTGGTTTATTTTGCCCTCGGGGCACTAATTAGGAAATCAAAAATCTCATCCTCCCTCCAGAACAGGATGGCCTTGTGCCTCTCTTTAGTAAAGAGCTCTCAATTTTATTAATTGCAAAGCTGGTCACAAAGCCAAGACAGGACCTCTTTTCAGTGATCTGGCTGAATCTCCAAGGTACATTTCCCTACTTGCTTCTTGAATCCTTTATGAAGTTCCTCTTTCTCTTTAGACATTCTCCAGCATCTTGTAAAGTGCATTCAGAGCAAAGCTTCAGCAAAACACACCTCCTTATTAGCATGGAGATTATGCACCAAATTGGGAACTAGAGACATCCATCAACTAATCATCAAATCTGCAATTTCAAATAGCACTTAGCAGCATGAGAAAAAAATAATAACTGTGAGAAATCTCTGGAGGTGACAGCTTCATCTAGGAAGTAGCAGCTGAGCTGGGAGGAAAGGACAGAGTGTCCCAGGTATTATCACTTTTTTTAAGAATCTAGATTAGGAAGAGAACCAGGACTGTAATCAAATCTGCCAGCTTTACAGTTGTTCTCATATTTACAGAAGAAAGAAATGGACAATGTGAATAATATGAATGAAAATGTGTCCCTGCTTTGATATAAATCAATGAACAGTTAGTAAAAAGAGATGCAATGTAGAAGACCAAAGGGAATATTGTACACAGTAAGGTTCGAAGTAGTAATAACACCATACTCCATCCTTTAAAGAGAGTATGCCCAAGTTTAGCCAGGCGCAGTGGAACACAGCTGAAATCTTAGCTCTCTAGAGGCAGGCAAAGCTTGTTGTGAATTCTAGGCCAGTCTGGGCTATACAGTGAGACTTGATCTCAAAAAACAAAACACAGCAGAATATGTAAAGAATTTTAGCCTTTGCCCTACCAACAAATCTGTAAAAAAAAGTATTTACTGCTTTTTAAATTTCTATTATAAGCCAGGCAGTGATGGCACACACTTTTAATCCTAGCACTCAGGAGGCTGAGTCGGGCAGATCTTTGTGAATTAGAGGCCAGCCCGGTCTATGGAGAGACTTCCAGGGATGTTACACAGAGAAACCCTATCTCAAAAAGCCAAAAGCCAAACAAACAAAACCCTGTTATATGTTAGACACTGTGCTAAAAATTTCTTGGGAAAAAAATCCCACTATTATCCCAACTTTACAGGGCAAAGATGAGGTACACAGGTAAGCAGAAGTGTGATCCAAAACCACACCTGGAAGGCTCCTATATTGACCTATGAACAAGAGTGTTAATAATATACAACTGAGTCTAATCCTTTGGCAGGATGAGCCAGCTGTAGAGCTGGGAGCGAAGGAGTATCAGAATGTAATGAGCTAATCATTGAATTCAATTCACTTCCTCTGCCCCCCTATTAACACACTTTTTAATTATATTTTGGCTTCCACATAGATTTTTCTTCGGGAAGATAATGCACTAATCAGTCTACATAGTCATTTTGGTCTAGTTGGCAATTTTATTACTTATTGTGAGTTACTCTTAATAGCTGAGCCATCTCTCTAGTCCCTAGAACATGTAAAAATTATTAAAAAAAAGTCTTGACTATTTTTCTCATGAAGAACTAGGTTGAATAATAAAAGCAACAAAGAAGAACAAAATATTGTCTCTGTGACTTAACATCAGGCTGCCTGGAAGGACGCGCTCTTGGCCTTGGAGATGGCTCTGTTCCTCCTATCTTCTTTGTTAGGGCTCCTAGCACAGCCCAGGAGCATCCTTTGTTCCCACGGTTCGTTTCTCAAACTCCTCCCTTCCCTTTGGCACACACCCTGGAGGGAAAGGCTCCTTGCTGTTCACACTGTACCTAATTTTCTGAGCCATCAGCAACTAGAGGCTGTCATTCACTCCACAGTATCAAGTGCTTCCTATGGCAGGAGCAGGCTGTTCCCTAACATCATAGAAATGGATGTTCTTCACAAATGATAGATTTCAGGAGCCGCCAAGGACACCAGCTCCAGGCTTGCCCTAAGGCTGGTCGGAGCAGATGTGTGACACTGGCCTCACAGTAGCTCTGCATGTAATCAGCTCTGGACTCCACTCTTTATTGGCTCATGTTTTATTTCACTTTTTCCTCTTAATTCCTTTCATGGGCAAAACAGACAACTGCAAAGGTTTGAAAGAGAAAGTGTTATGAAATCTAGGGGCCATTTAACCTTGACAAGCGATCTGATGTATATTCAAACGCTTAGATAGTGCCCTCCCCAACACACACACACTTGGATAGTGCCCTCCGTAACACACACACACCGTTGTTTGATGCCCTCCCTAACACACACACACTTGAATAGTGCACACACACACACACAAAAATAGCTCCGTCCACAACACACACATACACTTCGATAGTGCCCTCCCTAACACACCACACACACACGCACCCGTTGTTCGCTATTCTCCCGAAAAGATTGATTCAACATCCAATTCTCCCTCAGAAACATGGAAAACCAAGCCGTGCAAGGTCAACTTGGGACAGACGAGGCTCTAGCGAGGCCTCAGACTCCAAGGGTCCACGGAACCCGGCGAGGGGGGAGGGGAGGCTGGCATGTGGCGATTGTTTAAAAAACAATCCAGCATCCCCGTTAGTTGGCTTTACAGCCATTTTCACCGGAGCAGTTCACACGAGCAATGACTAGCAGCTGGGCCCGAGCCCCCTCGGAATCTCTCGTCCCTCGCAGGGAAGCGCATAGGATGAATAAGGGCCGGGCACAGCCGCCTCCTCGGGCAGCCAACATGGCCACCTTCACATGGCAGAAGGCCACCCGGCGCCGGTGCACGGGGTGGGGAGCCGAGCGGGTGGCAGGGGGGACCCCCGGCTAGAGTCCCAGCACAAAACGGCCGCCATCCCCGCAGCCGCCACTGGGGGGCGCGCAACCCGGGCGGAGCTCGCGGGCAACGGTCGGAAGGGACGTGCCATGTCCCACATAGGGGGGACCGTCCGTCAAATCCAGCGTCCATTGAAGCGCGCGGGAAGGGGCAGATGGCGCAGCCTACGCACGTACTCACATCTCCGTTCACCTCGGGCCACCGCGATGACTAGCTGCTGGCGGGAGGCGCGGCTGACTCAGTTTCCCCCCACCCCCGCCCCGCTGGCACGATGGTCTGGCCCGCCGCCCCCGTCCCCGCCGGTGGCGCATTGGCGCGCGGCGCCGAGGGGCGGGGCCGAGCCGGGTGCGCGCGCAGCCGCCGCTCTATAAATACCGGGCCGTTCGGCCGGGCCGCTTCGTTCGCTGCGAGCGTCCAGCCTGCGTAGATCGGAAGCGAGCCTCCCTTCGCGCGCTTCTTCTCCTCCGCCACCGCCGCTCCGTCCCGCCGCCGCCGCCGCCATGAACGGACAGCTCAACGGCTTCCACGAAGCGTTCATTGAGGAGGGGACGTTCCTCTTCACGTCGGAGTCCGTGGGGGAAGGTCACCCAGGTGAGCTGTCGGGGGACCCGGAGGGGGGAAGGGGGGAAGGGCGGAGGGCAATGGCGCTATGGGGACGGGACGGGGCGGGGGGCGATCGAAGCGGTCCCGATCAGTGAGCACGGCGGCGGCCGCGCGCCTCCCTCGTGGCGCCGCGAGGGTGCCGTGTGCGGCGGCCGCCGCCGCTCCCCTCCCCCTTTCTCCCATCGCCATCCGGCGGCGCGCCCCGGCATGCGGAAGGTTCCAGAAACGAAGAAGGGCGGGGGCGCGGGGAGGGCACTGTTTCCTCTTTAGTCCTGTCGTCTGGAAAAAGCTCCAGTGGGCGACCCCGCCCCGCGTGCTCGCTCGCGGCCGGCCGGCCGTCGGGAGCGCGCGCCCCGCATTGCAGCGCCAACCACGTGTTCACCGCATGTGGCGTCGGGGCGAAGCGGAGCCGGAGGCCCCTGGCTACCCGATCGCTGGGGTTTGGGGCTCGGGGGGGTTGGTGTCTCCAAACGCCCTATCTCCATTGTCCATGTCTTCCGGCCACCCCGAAAATGGCTCAGGCTATGGGGTGGACATGTCCTTAGGCCTTCAAGGTGACAGCCGCCGACTAAATATAGCTGGAGTTAGAGAGGGAGGGCATCCCTTATTTGGAGGCTGCGAGAAAAAGGATGAGGAACGTGAAATACGCGCACGACTCCCATCGTATTAAAGTCTTTAAGTGCTTTCCTACCAAAATAGAAGAGGATTTATTTCACGTTTCTTTGGGCTTTGTCTACTGAACCGCCATGATGAGACGGGTTACAATGAAGCTGAAGGTCTCAGATGAGTGAAAGAGAGTCAAGTGATGCTGTAGTGGGTTTCTCCTCAAGGAAAGGGTAACTCTCCACATGGATTGAGTTCTTATTACAGATGGTAGATGGGGTCCTAAGGTTCGTGGCTGCAGTACACATTTTGGGAGGGAGTAATAACAAAATCCTGGAGACTGGAGCCAAATATGGTGGTTACACTTTGTGTAATCCAGCATTTAGAGTGTAGAGGCAGGAGATTGAATTTGAGGTCAGCCTGGGCTGCACATTAACACCCTTTCTCAAAACCACACATTCCAACTCAGGATACTGTCGTTTTCTGAATTGATGCTGCAAGGAGAAATTGAATATGCTATAGAACGAAATTGTTTCCCTATTGGTTAGTGCTATTTAAGGTTACAATGGTTGGTCTACATATGGCCCCAGTTTATTCAGAACCCCAAGTACATTGATTTGGTACTGCTCATAGCTCGAGGAACTGAGTGTTTCTAATAGTAGGGGAAATGGACGGTTCTTCTAAGAAATTAGTAACCTAACGACAGTTGGCTCTTTCAGAGGGTTAAATTTGTAATGAATTTTAAATACCAGTCAAGATCTTCATACTTACTGCAGTAAAGTAGTATTGTTCACTTCAAAGTTATTTGTGTAGGGCTGATGAGATTGCTCAGTGGGTTAAGAGTACTTGCTGCCAACCCTGTTGTGATCAGAGTTCAGTCCCTGGGGCCTGGAATACATAATGGAGAACTAACTCTTGATGTTGTCTTCCCATCTTTACATGAATATAATGGCACAACTGCAATATATGCACAAATAGTGCTGTTTTTTGTTTTTACCATAAAAATTTTGAGCCTAGAATGGTGACACATGCTTTAGTCACAGTATTCTGAAGACAGAGTCAAATTGCTGTGAGTTTGAGCTCAGACTGGATAATATGTTGAAAACTAAAAGAAAAGACTTAAAAGATTTTTAATTCTGGTACAGATAAATAGGTTTATAATCTTTTGATAGCATAAGATTTTTTTGTTATCTGCTAATTACGTAATAGAGTTGACAGTCATAATTAAATTGAATCAGGAATTTTTATTTTCCAGATAAGATCTGTGACCAAATCAGTGATGCTGTTCTTGATGCACACCTTCAACAGGACCCTGATGCCAAAGTGGCTTGTGGTGGGTACTTGTTTATGGATGGAAAGGAGGGCATTTGGAGCAAAATCTGATGTTACGTCTCTGGTGCTAGCTACTTGAGAGGTTGAGGCTAGAGGTAGCAAGTTAAACGCCCATGAGACCTTATTTCAGAAGTAGAAAATGGGACTGGAGAGATGGCTCAGCGGTTAAGAGCACTGACTGTTCTTCCAGAGGTCCAGAGTTTGATTCCCAGCATCCACATGGCAGCTAACAACTGTCTGTAATTCCAAGATCTGACACCCTTTACACAGTTATACATGCAGGCAAAACACAAATTCACATAAAATAAAAATGCTTAAATCTTTTTTTAAAAAAAAAAAGGGGGGGGAGGCTGGAGAGATGGCTCAGTGGTTAAGAGCACCGTCTGCTCTTCCAGAGGACCCGGGTTTGATTCCCAGCACCCACATGGCAGCTAACAACTGTCTGTAGTTCCAGTTCCAGGCAAACACCAAGGCAAATAAATAAATAAATAAAGTTTTTTTTTTTTTTTAAAGTAGAAAATGAAGTCCATATAGCATATGCAGCATGGATTGAATTCCCCAACTGGTGCAGCCCCCCCCTAATATTTTAGGTATGAATTTCTGTTTTATTAGAAACTGTTGCCAAAACTGGAATGATCCTTCTTGCTGGGGAAATTACATCCAGAGCTGCTGTTGATTACCAGAAAGTGGTTCGTGAAGCCATTAAGCACATTGGATATGATGATTCTTCCAAGGGTATGTTTAAAAGATTTAATTTTTCTGTAAACTCATTTTTTGGGCATAGACTGTGATGCTGGTGGGGAAAAAAACTTCCAGAATGTTCCTAGTAATCCTTAACCGATTGCATAGTTTGACTATATCCCCTCATAGATTCATCTATGGAGTTGTCAGACATGGTACACCTGTAAGTTCTTGCAGTTAGATAGGAGTGTTTTGAAGACAGTCAGCTTAAAAACCATTTCAAACCTAAATGTAGAGGGGAGCAAAGAAGTGTTTGACTTTGCTTCAGCTAGCAAGTCTCAATTGCTAGCAAAACACAGCACTGTTCTTGAAATGAGTTGTTGGAACACCTTGTTGTTTGTAGGGTTTGACTACAAGACTTGTAATGTGTTGGTTGCTTTGGAACAACAGTCACCAGATATTGCCCAGGGTGTTCATCTTGACCGGAATGAAGAAGACATTGGTGCAGGAGACCAGGTATTGTGATGGTTGATTGGCATCTCTTTAACGTGAAATCTGAAATCTGGATTTCATTTTCACATTTCACTTTTCCCATTTCTTAGGGTTTGATGTTTGGTTATGCCACTGATGAAACTGAAGAGTGTATGCCTTTAACCATTGTCTTAGCGCACAAGCTAAATGCCAAACTGGCCGAACTCCGCCGCAATGGTACATTACCTTGGTTACGCCCTGATTCTAAAACTCAAGTAAGTGATAATTTTAAAGTTATGTTCATCTCAAATTATATTAAAATTCCTAAGTTAATTGTAGCTGACTAGGGAGAATATAATACTTGTCTTTCTGCTATATTTAAACTTACGGTAGAGAACAAAGTTGGTTAGACAAGTGTTCTGATCTATTTTGCATTCAAGGTGACTGTGCAGTATATGCAAGATCGAGGTGCTGTGCTTCCTATCAGAGTCCATACAATTGTTATATCTGTGCAACATGATGAAGAAGTTTGTCTTGATGAGATGAGGGATGCTCTAAAGGAGAAAGTGATCAAAGCTGTTGTACCTGCAAAATACCTTGATGAGGATACAATTTACCACCTACAGCCAAGTGGCAGATTTGTCATTGGTGGGCCTCAGGTAATGAATGAATCTATGAAATGTTTTGGTATTGTTGCTTACTTGAAAAATTTGGCTACCCCAGCCACACATACATTTATCATGTCTTGTGTAGCCCAGGCTGCCACCATGTATCTGATATTATGGTTATGTGCAGCTAGCCTTCAACACCTTGTCCTGCACTTTCCAAGCACTGGGATTATACATGTGAGCTACTGCTACATATGGATCTTGGATGATTTCCTAATAGCCTAGTCAAGAACCACTTACTAGAAAAGATTACATGACTTAAATCCTTTAATTTCAGGGTGATGCTGGTTTGACTGGCCGAAAAATCATTGTGGATACTTATGGCGGTTGGGGAGCTCATGGAGGAGGAGCCTTTTCAGGGAAGGATTATACCAAAGTGGACCGCTCAGCTGCTTATGCTGCTCGTTGGGTGGCAAAATCCCTTGTTAAAGGAGGTCTGTGCAGAAGGGTTCTTGTTCAGGTATGTAATGAACAGGTAAATGGGAGGGGGGTAATTAGTAAAATAGTTTATATACTTTCCTACTTTATAACGATATATTACTGACTTCTAGGTCTCTTATGCTATTGGAGTTTCTCATCCATTGTCGATCTCCATTTTCCATTATGGTACTTCTCAGAAGAGTGAGAGAGAGCTATTAGAAATTGTAAAGAAGAATTTTGATCTTCGCCCAGGGGTCATTGTCAGGTAAAGATGGTAAAGCCTACTTATTGCTAGTGAGAAATGGGGGTGGATACATATACTAAAATCTGAGGAGGTGAAGGTAGACTCCTCATGTAGGGGAACAAATTTTAATTCCTAGAACATGCCAGTATTATTGCCTGGAGAGCATCTAGCTAATAAAGTTGAGTGTTCTGTGACTTAGTAACATCCTAAAAAGTTCTCCATCTCTGATACTGAGCTCTGCTTATCTTAACTAAGGGTGCTACATTAAGAATAAGCTAAGGTGGGATGTTCAGAGTTACAAAGAAAATAACCATAGTGGGCTGTGATTGGACCTTGGTAAGTATTTATCTGGAATTCTTGAAAATGATAAGTTTTCATATTTGTCAAGCCAGGGCTGGAATAACAAGAACTGTAGTTACTAATAAAAGGACTGCAAGGAGTTTGGACACCAGGGAAGTAACAAACACTTTTCGCCATGTACTTCTTTCCTAGCAAACCCCAGGGAGAACTGAACTCATTTACCAGAGCTCTTGAAATGAGTCTTGCTGATTGTTTGCTTTGTTTTGATTTAATGCTACATATTAAGTTATGGACTTGTATATTCCAGGGATCTGGATCTGAAGAAGCCAATTTATCAGAGGACTGCAGCCTATGGCCACTTTGGTAGGGACAGCTTCCCATGGGAAGTGCCCAAAAAGCTTAAATACTGAAAGTGTTAGCCTTTTTTCCCCAGACTTGTTGGCGTAGGTTACAGAGAAGCCTTCAAGCTCTGAGGGAAAGGGCCGTCTTTCTAAATTTTCCTGTCCTCTTTCAGCTCCTGATCAGTTGCAGTCACTCTAATCAATGACATGAATTTTAGCTTTTGTGGGGAACTGTAAGTTGGGCTTGCTATTCTGTCCCTAGGTGTTTTGTTCACCATTATAATGGATATAGTGAGCATAGGTGATCCATGTAACTGCCTAGAAACAAACACTGTAGTGAATAATGCTTTGAAATCGAACCTTTGTGCCCTATCACCTAATCCTCCAAAGTCCTAATTGCAATTACTTTCCCACCAGATGCTGAAAATGTCCTTGTAATGTGCACGTAAAGTACTTGTAGTTTGACTATAGACTTTGGCAATGCCATAGCACTGTCAGCATGAATTTGTAATGTTTTGAGCTCTATTTATTGAATGTGAAGCCCATTCCCTTATTCTCCCTGTAACTCGGTCATTTCTAATTATGTAGTTCTTTGTCAGGGAGTGTTCCCTATCCAATCAATCTTGCATGAAACAGAAGTTTCAGTTGGAGCTCTAGCCTGACCTTTAAAAAAAAAAAAAAAAAAGGCAGTTACAATTAAACCATCTCCCTGGTGCTTATGCTATTAATTGCCACCTCTTAAACAGCACCAAATCAAAATCTCTCCACTATTCAGCTGTCTTTGGAGGACGTACGTAATAAGGTTTTATTTAGTAAACCAATCCTATGCATGGTTTCAGCACTAGCCAAACCTCACCAACTTCTAGTCTAGAAAAACAGGCACTTGGCACCCTTGTGATGTCATACAGAGAAGTCACAGGGCAGTACCTGAGGGTCTGTAGGTTGCACACTTTGGTACCAGGTAACTTTGTTTTCTTTATAAGAAAGACAGTACTCCACACACTGCACAATAGCTCCTCCCAGGGTTTTAACTTTGTTTTATTTTCAAAACCAGGTCCAATGAGCTTTCTGAACAGCTGGTGTAGCTACAGAGAAACCAGCTTCCTTCAGAGAGCAGTGCTTTTGGCGGGGAGGAGGAAAAGCCCTTCATACTTGAACATTTTCTAATTGCTTATTTATTGTATTCTGGGGTATGGCGTAAGTACAGAGAAGCCATCACCTCAGATGGCAGCTTTTAAAAGATTTTTTTTTTTTTTTTTTTTTTCTCCTCAACACCATGATTCCTTTAACATGTTTCCAGCATTCCCAGGTAGGCCAAGGTGTCCTACAGAAAAACCTTGGGTTAGACCTACAGGGGGTCTGGCTGGTGTTAACAGAAGGGAGGGCAGAGCTGGTGCAGCTGGCCATGGAGAAAGCTGACTTGGCTGGTGTGGTACAGAGAAGCCAGCTTGTTTACATGCTTATTCCATGACTGCTTGCCCTAAGCAAGAAAGTGCCTTTCAGGATCTATTTTTGGAGGTTTATTACGTATGTCTGGTTCTCAATTCCAACAGTTTAATGAAGATCTAAATAAAATGCTAGGTTCTACCCAAAATGTGTCCCCTGTCTATGTGCATCCTCTTACTGCATCTGCTACCCATCACCAAAGAAGTTTTCAACCATGTATGTATAAGATCATAGCTAAAAGTTTGGAGTGGCAACTTAGAAAGCCTGGCTTAGTAGTGTGCACACACCATGAGGCAAGTGGAGATTGAGAAAAATATAGATGCACTTTTATTGCCATTTGCCATGTGAAGTCTGGGAAGCCACATGTTACCTGTATGCCCACCCCCATAAGCACTCAAGTGGCAGGAGAAAGCAGATTCTGAGTCCAGAGCTAGCCAGAACTAATACGCCCCTGCCATCTCAGGAATTTGAAACACCCTGGAACTTAGGGAGTGGGGGAGAGGCTTGTGTGGTGACATCTTAAGTTTACTAGAATAGTGAAACTAATTTCCCAAAGGTAACATTAATTTATGGCAATCAGAACCCACTATATTGCCAAGGAGTCAAAAAAAAAAAAAAAAGGCTACTTAAGTCTTCAAATACCATTCCAAATAACTGCTGAGTTTGCTATAGTGGCATATGCCTGTGGTCCCAAATGCTGGGAAGCAGAGACAGGCCTTTGAGTTTGAAGCTATCCTGGTCTACATAATTTCTAGGACATGCAAGGAACATTCCATAACATACTGTCTGAAAAAAAGACACAAACATGGTAAGTGGTAAGATGTAATACCAGCATTTAGGACAGTTGAGAGTTCAAGATTATCTTCTACATACAAAATTTGTGTTTGGGGATAGCCTGGGCTAAGTAAGGTCATCTTAAAATTTATAAAATGTCCTAAAACTATAAGATGCATGCAGGCTAGCTAAACCAGGGAGAACAGAAGATTAAAAGCATGGAAGTACGGGTGCAAGGTTAAAAACAAGCATGAAGTACACTGGAGTGAGATGTGGTACAAGTCCTTAACATGAAAGGGAATTTGATTAGATGTACAACGCTAGGTTCCTTGGTTTTGAGACAACAATCCGTTCCCAAAACTAGGTGGAAAGCCTGGTTTCTCTGGCAATACATCAACTAGATGGTCTCACCTACTCCTTGCTACCATAGAACTGATCTAGTCTGAGATTACAGATGTGTACCATAGAACCCCATTTGGACAGTGCTGAGGATCAAACCCAGGGCTTCATGCATGTGTAGACTAACCCTCTAACAACTGAGCTCCATCTCTAAGCAGTTTAGCTAGTCATGCCCTCCTCTCTTAGTTCATCCCAACATTTTTTTTCTTGGGGGAAAAAGGGTAGTAAACAGAAGCAGCACCTTTGTATAAACTAAGTACTTCGCGAGCTTGAAAGACACCCCTCCTGAATAAAAACCATTTTCTTGCTAGTCAAGGATGACAGGTTTAGAAAGCTGAACTTGGAAAGGACATAGTGGCAAAGTGTATTCATAGTGTTACTGTAAGAAAAGATCACAAAAAGGAATGCAAACACGTTTTTCCTAAATGATCAGAGGCTCTGTGTGCCCATCAGAAGCCTATATACAATGATTTGTTATATTAGAGCGACTTTGGTCTCCATACTTGGGTTCAACCTGTGCAAAAAAGGTGGGCCTGCCTTGGTCTATCCCTAAATAGATGCCAGTATAAAGGGTGAAGGAATAAGCCAACAGTATATAAAAATAGGATGAATAGAAGACATGATGGAGCTTAACAAATGTAAGGAAGAGGAAAAGCTCAAGGTTTCTGACAGTCCTGGCTTAGAGAGCTGCCGTCCACTAAGCTGATTTATACTAAAGCAAGCCATCTGGCTTCCCTATTTAGTGGTGCTATTCTGATAGCCCTGCTACTGGAAAACTTGCTGGCTACAAAAATAAATTGTAAATATAAAATTGCTTTGTGTATTTAGTACCTAACCTGGTAATTATAAGTTTTAAGCTATACTGTTTCAGCTTTACTGACACTGGTTCTGAAAATTAGTAAGTAGCATATGAGACCTTAAGTTGAGCAGATTTCAGTCTAGATTGTCTACTCACTCCTGGGTGCCTTTGGGTAAATTCTGCCTGCTTTCCTTTCTACAAAAGGTAAAATATGGCTAACGCTTCTTCAAGTACTAAGTGTTATACTTCAGGCACCCTGCTTCAAACGGAACCAAGCACATAGCAAGCACATGGGCTCAACTCTTTTGTGGTAAATTCTTTTTCCTAAAGAACCAACTTTAAAATGACTATTTTATAAACCAGGTGGTGGTATACACCTTTAATCCCAGCACTTAGGAGGTAGAGGCAGGTTCAAGCCCAGTCTACAGAGAGTTCTAAGATAGCCAGGACTACACGAAGAAACCCTGTCTTGAGGAAAAGGAAAAAAAAAAGCTTTACTATCAGTAGAGGATTGTTCATATTTGCTTCTAAAAACCCTCAATCTTAGGATTCAAATTCTTCTCTGTTGCCTTGGATTCTGTAAGCTATCATCTTAAAGAACTTGGTGATGTACATGTAACCCCAAACACTCAGGCTGAAGCAGAGGGATTTCCATGAGTTTGAGGCCAGCCTGGGCTGTACTGTGACAGCCCATCTCAAAATAGATCACTTTTCTCCAATAAATACCTTTTTCATAGACACTAAACCTGTAACAGGCTGCCCCCACATCTGCATAGTAAACCTGAATTCCCCTCAGAACTCAGAGTGAACGTGCTCAGAATCTGGCTCTGAAGGATTAGGTTTTGAAGAATCAGCATTTGAAGCACTTGACTCATCAACGGGTTCAAATGGCCGCAAGTTGGCATATGTGACCTCTTGAGCTAGCTGCTCTAGGGAAGGGCGACCCAATAGCAGATTCCGGAGTGAAATCCGAGTCATCAGGAAGCTGGAAAAAGTCAAACAGTCCACATTTATCTTTCTACATAACTCCGACCAGAGTCCTCAGGAAAGTCTCAGACCCACTCATCTGGGGACACAGACACCTTCCACATCCCAAATGCAATGACCCCATTCCCTCGAAGCCTGACAATATTCCAGGATACAATAGGAATAACCATAGAAACGTTAGAGACGGTGGTGAAAAGGGCAGAGGCCGATGAGGACGGAAAGTGACCTGACAGCAGACAAATGCTTTGCTGAGCAAGACCTACCTGCGTCGAAAGACATACAGCTTTCGCAGCAGGAAGCGGAGGAGTCGCTCATGGAAAGGACTATTTCGCCGGCGTTCAATTTCTTGGCGTTTCCGCTGCCGTCTTAGAAAGGTCTGGACCAGAGGTGTTGGCTCAGGGCCCCCTTTTACTTCCCCTTCCAAAAGAGGCTGCAGTTCTGGAGGTAGGGGCCCTGTTTCTGTCCAGAAGACAGCAAAATGGAACCAATGAGATGGACCACTCTCATTCTGCCATTTCCACCAACTGGAGGCCCCAAGCACTCTCTTTAACCGTTAGATCCTATAGCCCTGACTTCCTGAAAGCAGCTTCTCTCTCTGCCAAACCTTCACGCACTCACCGCTTCCGTTCTCCACCTTCTCCTTTAATTCTTGCAGATAGGCCAGGTCTTGCTCCAGAGCGACCTCTGTGGTGTTGACATAGACATACATATAGCAGGAAGGACTAGATGATACAGTATAGACTTTATGGTACTCTCCAGGAGGCAACTGACAGAGGACAAAAGATACATTAATGCTCACTTCCCTAGCTAGCTCTGGCCTCCCGACTCTAGTCCTGCTACCACTTGCTTTTCCTATGTCTTAGAGTCTGGAACAATGGCCTCTAGAATCTGGATGAAGTTATTACAGCCTCAGGGGTCCTTTTTCTCACCCCCCCACCCCCCAGTGTTGTGTTTTGAGTTCTGGTCTCATCATGATCTTCAGTCTTCCTGCCTCAGCCTTCCAAGTCCTGAAATTGACAGGCATGTGCTTCCGGGCCCCGATGAAGCACAGGGCCTTCTGAGCCTCCATTACATTGCTGCACCGGTCAAGATTTTTGTTTGCTTGTTTGCAATGAATAAACCCTGCTTACCTAAACACCATACCACTTCTAAAGTTTTTGTTTTGTAGTACTAAATCCCCAGCCTCTATTACTATTAACCCCAGAAAATACCTGCATTTTTTCTCCCTCCTGTAGAGTCTGGTTTTTCTGTTCTGCCACCAATTCCACAGTGATCTCTCCCTGCAGCAGCTGGATGCTAGTGTTGCCCAGGTCTTCACTCACAAAATTCTCCAGGTGAAGCCCTGCCAGGGGCAAGAGAGTTCACCATTCCACCCCACCCTACCCAACCAGAACAGACTTCATCACCTCCAGAGTCCCTTCCTACCCATCATATGCAATCTCTCTAGTCAAGAAAGCCAACGAAAGACAGCAAAATCTCCCCTCAATTTCCTCCATACCAGGGAAATCAGCAATGAAGACCACCTCAGTGTGGTTGTCCAGACTGCTCTTAATATCTTGTAACTTGGTCCTCCAGGGAGATAAGTCCATCAAGAGTGGCTGCACCCAAGGTGTGCGCTGGAAGGGGGACCAGACAGCCTGCACAATGTCCACACGAGGGTCGAAAAGCCTTAAAAAAGGAAACCATATTCTGAGGAGGCAGTGGCCACCCACCCACCAGACTTCTGGTTCCGTTCCTTTCATCACTGGACCCGTGGAAAGTGAATAGGATTTTCCAAAAGGAGAAATGCCTACTGCCAGCATGTTATTGCCAGTCTGTGGCAGAGAGAAGGGGAAACCATGTGAGTTAGTGGCCTCCTAAGGAGAAGGCATTGTGTTAACAGTGTCTGAAAGAATAGTCAGTTCACTTTTCTCTTGGATGATGGTGCCCCCTGCTGGACACAACCAGCTATGCCCACAACCAGATCAACCCCGACATGCACTAGACTGAGAGAGAGACAGCATTATAAAAAGCAAGACAACATGAGAAGACATCAGCTTTTGATCTTGACAAAAAGAGTTTCATCTTTCTCTGTCTCTGCTCCCCTTGCCCACCTCTGCTGGAAGCGGTCATTGATGGAGACCCAAATATCAAAGTAGATCTGGGGCTCAGTGACATTGTACTTGGGAAGCAGGAGGCTCAGGCAAGTGGCATATTGCTTCAGCATGTCTGCATGATCCTTCCATCGCCGGCTCTGTGTGAATACCTGCCCCAAATGGCCACATTAGTCCCACTTTGTCACTGTCAACCTCCAAGACATGCACTGCCAATAACAAAGACCTCTGCCTTCTGCCTGATTTCAGCAGGAAGGGAAAAAAAAAAAAATCAACTTGTCCTTAAGGGTAAATTTTTCATTGCTAGGTAATTTACCTTATCTTCCCAAAACATAATCTTAATTCAAAACAATGACAGACTGTCTCTTCTCTATCCACATTAAAATAATAATCAAGTACAGCACCAGGCATTATGGCTGGAAAGAGACCAGCCTGGGGCTACACAGAAAGATCCTGTCTTAATTAATTAAAAATATAGTCTGGCAAGATAGTTCAGCATGTTAAAAATATTTGCCATGAAACGCTGATAACTTGTTAAGTTACCAGAACTCATGAAGTGGTAGAAATAACTGACTCCACAAAGTTGTCTCTAACATGCACGTTTGTCTGTCTGTCTCTCATGTACATGTATACACACACACACACACACACACACAAATTTAGTTTAGAACTACAAAAGGTTCAGGGATGAGGATTCAGCTCAATGGTATACACTTAACGTGTCAGGCCCGAGGTCCAGCACCCCCCCCAAAAATAAAACAGAAAGAAAAAAAGAAGAAAAGAAGGTTCCATCTGGTTTTGGAGAAAGTGCAGGGTCCCAAATTAGTTTTACTTTATGATATGTATAGGACCAAATAAAATTCCAAAGCTCGAGAGGCTCTGAAGAACTGGCAGCATCAGACGTCTCACCCCAGGATTAAGGTAGCCAAGCTCGCCAGTGAGGCCATCGCGGTAGGTGATTTTTACATGCTGGTGGGAGCGAGAGTGTACCATCATGTCCCAGGAGTAACCGTACAGCCCGTTTGTCCAGTTGTTGTAGCCCTGGGAAAGCAAAGCAAACATCAGCTAATGTCTCTCAACCCAACCTCATGCTCCATCCAACAAGGGCTAGAAAGCCAAGCCCGGCCGCCCTTTCCCTAATCCTGCCACAGTAGGATTACAAACCTGGGTTAGGAAATGGGAATAGGGCAGGAAGAGCTGCTCCACAAGGTAAAGCAGGGTGAAGATGGCTCCCAGCTGGTGGCGCAGCCCAGCCTTTGGACCAGCCCTGGCACGGGACCTCTTATATACACAGGAAGCACTGGGCTGAGGAGCATCTTTAGTGGGCAGCAGCCTTTGCAGCCTTTTGGGGCATCGGGCTACCAGCTTTCGAGGCCATTCAGTTGAGCAAAAGAGGGGGCTGCTGGCCAGCATGACGTAGGGAAACATGCCTAGGAAAGCAGGGAGAGATGTCAACATGGTCAGGCTCTCCACCACCTTCCCTTATGAAGTACCTCTAACATACTTTACTTTAATGAAGTTCTTTTTCATTTTTCCTGAGACACAGTCTCATGTACCCTATGCTGGCCTAGAACTCAATATGTAGCTGAGGATTACCTTGACCTAATCCTCACTCTATTTCCCAAGTGCTGGGACAAGAGGCAAATTCCATCATAGCAGTTATATATGGTGCTGGATGGAACCCAGGACTTTGCGCACACTCGGGAAACACTGGGGCAGCTGAGCCGCATCCCTGGCCTTGGAAGTGCTTAACTCGTCCTTCCCAGGGATCCCTACTGTGCAACATGTAAGCAGAGGTCCCAATCCTCTCGTCCTGACTTATTCCTGCTCCACAGTGACTATACTGGGTTCAGCTTAGCTGCTGCACGCACCAACACCTCCCACCTGCAGACAAGGCCTCTGTCCAGATGCTCCCCCAGCCTGCAGTCCCTGCTTCCAACCATGCTGCAGCCCCTGACCCATGCATGCTGCAGGTACTGACCCATGCTGCAGGTACTGACCTATGCTGCAGGCACTGACCCATGTTGCAGGTATTGACCCATGCTGCAGCCCCTGACCCATGCTGCAGGTACTGACCCATGCTGCAGGTACTGACCCATGCTGCAGGCACTGACCTATGCTGCAGCCCCTGACCCATGCTGCAGGTACTGACCCATGCTGCAGGCACTGACCTATGCTGCAGCCCCTGACCCATGCTGCAGGTACTGACCTATGCTGAAGAGCTGCGAATTCATGCAGTGAAAGTAGGACACGAACAAGAGGCCAGTGGGTCTTGAGGCATCGAAAAAGAGCAGGAAGCCGGCAGAGAGGTCCAGGAGAAGGCCACACCAGTGTACCACCAGCAGGCTTGTTAGCTCCTCAGACAGCACCAGCCTGGAGACACAGGACAAAGTCACCCCGCAACCACACAACTGAAGCATGAGTTGCCTTAGCAACCTGTCTCTAATGGAGGATCTACCCGCCATCAGGTGCAACAGCTAAGCCCCAAATGCACCCATTAAAATGTTCTACACTGGAGCTTATAAACCCCTTGACATTTTCAGGCATCTTTTTTTTTTTTCTTTAATATCCCCTGTTCAGTGAGTAAAGCCCAATCTCCTAGGGTAAAATTTGATGGAAAAGTATACTGCAGGGAGCCAGTTCCTCATTGAAATCATAAATGAGAAGCATTAAAAGAGAATGGTGGGCATGAATGGGCTGGCCCTGCAGACCCAAAGCTGTAGGATCTCCATGAAACAGGACAACAGGACATCCAAGAGGAAGCCCAGTGAGAGCCCGGCATCTATGGGGTATCAGAAGCCCGAGGCCTCAAACCAGACCAATGACTCAGTGCAATGAGCACTTGCAAGTAAAGACACGTGGACCAAAGGGTGTACTGTGTGCGTCACTGTGTCACAGTGCAGCATCCACATGAGATTTTTTTCTCTTTTCTTCTCAATTTTATTTTGTTTTATCTTGGGAGGAGGATGGAGGGCAGATGGGAAGGGAGATGAGTGGGATTGAGATGCATACTGTGAAATCAACAAAAAAATCAATTAGAAAAAAGTTAAACTGAGAAAAAAGGTGAATGCCAGGGTTGGTCCCGAGGACTTCATAAAACTGGATGTGGCAGTGCACACCTCTAATCCTAACACTTGGGAGGCAGAGGCAGGAAGATGGGGAATTGGAGGTTATCTGCAGAGAGCTGGAAGCCAGCCTGGGATAGATGACATCTTCTCAAAGAAAAAGAACAAATTTATTTTAAAACGTTGACTGCTTTGGGCTGGTGAGATGGTTCAGCAGACAAAGGTGTTTGCTGCAAAGCCTGGGGCCTGAGTTTGATCCCTGGGACCCACACAGTGGAAGCCGAGAAGCAACTGCTTTTAGTTGACCTCTGACTTGCACACAAACGCCATGGTCCATGTGAACAAGCATACCTACAAATATATACATGTAAACACAAAGATGTAAAAAAGAGTAACTGCTTGACTAACAGGTCAACCTTCAGAGTTCAGGAAAAAGAGAGAGTGCAGAGCAGTAAATGAGAAGAGAATTGGAAGACAAGGAAGAACTCACAGATGAAGCTATTTCAGACTCGGTAATAACTGCTTCATTGGGCAGGAGCACACAGCCTGCTGTCTTTACTAAACTGAGGAGTGCCTACAGAATCTGCAGCCACGCCACCTTTGATCCCAACACTCAGGAGGCAGAGGAGCTCTGTGTTCAAAGCCAGCCTGGACTATATACATAGAAAGGTCCGGACCAGCCAGGGATACATAGTGAGACCCCATCTCTAAAAAATTAATAAAATAGGGGGCTGGAGAGATGGCTCAGAGGTTAAGAGCACTGACTGTTCTTCCAGAGGACCTGAGTTCAATTCCCAGCAAAACCACATGGTGGCTCACAACCATCTATGATGAGGTCTGGTGTCCTCTTCTGTAAAACTGTATGCATAATAAATAAATAAATCTTAAAAAAAAAAAAAAAAAAAAATTAAAAAAAAATAAAACATAATAAAAAGAGTGGAGTCAGGACTGGAGTGACCCCCAAGTTCAATCCCCAGTAATACCAAAATGTAATAAAAAGTTAAAAAAAAACTGAGTGTCAAGGCAAAGTTACAAGCCACTCTCACTGGCACCCGAGGTAATTGAACCCTTAACTGAGGGATGGCCTCCATCGAACTGCCTAGAGGAAAGTCTTTCTGGGTATGTTACTGATTGACCAATATAGGAGAGCCCAATCAACTCTGAGCAGTGCACCTCTGGACAGGTGGTCCCGGGTGCTGTAAGAAAGCAAGCCGACAAGCCTCTCGGAAAGAGGAGCAAATAGGTAATAAATACTGTTGCTCTTCTAGAGGACCCAGGCTTGAGTCCCAGCACCCACATGATGGCTCAAAACTGCCTGTAACTCCAGTCCCAGAGGATCTGATGCCCTCTTCTGGATTCTATCAACACCAGGCACCCTTGTGGTACATACATGTATGCAGGCAGAACAGTTATACACATTAATAAAATTAAAATTCTCTTTTAAATGAGAAAAAGTGAGCAAGCAGCCTTCCTCAGTGGCATCTGCTTCTGATCTTTCTTCCAGGTTCCTGCTTAGCTGTGTTCCTGCCTTGGCTTTCCTCAGTGATAGACTGGATGTGAAAGCCAAATAAACCTTCTTCTCCCTGAGTTATTTTTGGATGTATTTTGGTCGAATCACAAAAACCAAAAGCAAAGTAGGACACTACATCACCTATTCTGATTCTTTTCTCTTTTTGACCATCTATAGCATAGAGTCTCCCAGATGCAGTTAGGCCTCCATCTTTGAATATCATTGACTCTGCATTTGGCTGGACAGGAAGATAAGGCAAATGTCAGACATGTGTCACACAGACCTGTAACCCCAGAAGGCCTGTACCTTGACTCTACTCACTTGAAGGGGCTAAAGAGCCAATGCCGGGACAAGTGTTCCATGGAATAGCCCCCAACCCAGTCTGCATCCAGCTTTTTCACACCCGCAATGAAATACACAATGAAGATCTGTAAACACAAAATGTAGCGTGAATGTCTAAGCAAACAAAAACCCGTTCTTATGCAGAAATCTCTGCGGTTAAGGACTTGTGTTCTTACAGAGGACCTGGGTTTGGTTCCCAGCACCCACGTCGAGCAGCTCACAACCACCTGTAACTCCAGTTGTAGGGCATCTTCTGGTCTCTGTCAGTACTGCATGCACATGGTACACACACAGACAAGCAGACACACATGCACGCATACATAAACAAAAACAAATGAAACTTAAAAAAAGTTAAAGAATAAAGTTTTCATCTCAGCCAGTAGCCAAAAAAGAACATATCCATTCCTATAACCTTTAATCTCATACTTAATCATCCAACAAGCTCTTAAAAAAAATCTGGGGCTGGAGAGATGGCTCAGCGGTTAAGAGCACCGTCTGCTCTTCCAGAGGACCCGGGTTCGATTCCCAGCACCCACATGGGCACTAACAACTGTCTGTAGTTCCAGTTCCAGGCAAACACCAAGACAAATAAATAAAGTTTAAAAAAAAAAAAAAATCTACCTCTGTCAGACACATGAGGTACAAAGGGAATAGTAATAAAACACAGAAGTGATTATCTTATGAGGAGTCTAATCCAATAGACAAGGTACTTACAATTCATTCCATAATGGAGATTTCAGGGATTGAGGAACTGGGGAAAATGGAGGATCCATCTAACTTTCTAGCAAAAGGAATAAAGAGACAACCCGGGGCCAACACAATGGTTTAGTGGGCAAAAGTGCTTCTGAGTTCAACTCCCAATGTAAAGATGCAGTGCAGTGTACCTGTAATCACTGCTACAGAGAAATGGGAGGCAGGGAGAAGAGAATCGCCTATGGGTCAGCCTGCCAGGAGTATACAGCAGAAACATCAAGAGACATGCTGCCTCAAACAGTGGAAGGACGGACTCAGCTCCAGTAGTCATCCACGTATGCACTCGCATGTGCGTATGTGTGCTCACACACACTAAACTAATACACTTTGATGAGATTAGGTCTCATTGTATAGTCCTGGCTATCCTGGAACTCAGTATGTAGACCAGGCTGGCCTAAAACTCACAAATATCCTCTGCCTCCTGAGTGCTACGATTAAAAGTGTGTATAGCTGGGGGCTGGAGAGATGGCTCAATGGTTAAGAGCACTGACTGCTCTTCCAGAGGACCCGGGTTCAATTTCCAGCACCACATGGCAGTTCACATTTGTCTGTAATTCCAGTTTCAGGGCTTCTGACACCTTTACACAGACAAACATATGCAGGCAAAACACCAATAAAGAAACAAAAAAAAACTTTTTTAAAAGTGTGTACAACCATGTCTGGCTATATAAATAAATATTTTTAAAACAAGGAAGAATCTAGGGAGGCAGAGGAGAGCCTCTGACCATTGCTGACTATTAAGAGCTCACAAGGAGCCCCTTCTGTATCTTGAAACCCTATACTTTGGCTGGGGTGCGCAGTGGGTAAAGCATTCTCCAGGAATGCATGAGGGTCCAAGTCTGAATCCCAGAACCCATGTAAGGTAAGGCATAATACTGTACATCTGTGTTTGCAGCACTCCTACAGTAAGATGGGGGATGGAGATGGGGAATCTCTGGAAGCTCATTGGCCAGCAAGCCTGGCTGGGCAGCATCAAACAACAAAAAAAAGGAGACTCTGGGCTCAATCCAGATGGAAGGTCACAGACAGACAGACATACAGACAGAAAGACACACACACACACACACACACACACACACACACACACACACACACACACGAGAGCTTCCATACCTGGCCTCTCAGGACCGTGTAATTCCAAAGGGGTACGTGGGCATTTCTCTTTTTGGCATTTAGCAGGCCATCTACAGACCTACAGGAATGAGGTGAAAACATCAAGGTAAACCTCTTAGTTCAGCTACATTCCCACCCTCCAGTTAGGCCAGTTCTACCTCCACAACAGCTCTCGAGCTGGACAGTGTTGACACACGCCTTTAGTCCAGCACTTGGGAGGCAGAGGCAGGGGAATCTCTAAGTTTGAGGCCAGTCTGGTCTACAGAGCTAGTTCCAGGACAGCCAGGGTTACAAAGAGTAGCCCAGTCTCAAACAAAACCAAAAATAAAACAGAAGGAAGAAGAGGAGGAGGAGGAGGAGGGAGGGAAGGAGGGAAGGGAGGGAGGGAGGAAGGAGGGCGAATGCGCTCTTATGCCCACCCTGAATCTCTGGGCTACTCTGAAGCCCTCATAGAACACGTAAGTGTATCTTCCTGGGACATGATGTTAGGAATGGAGTCTCATATTGCAGACCGGCCTCAAACTCACTAGGTAAGTAAAACTGGCCTTGAACTCCTGCCTCCACTTCCTGCCTCCACTTCCCAAATGTTAGATTACAGGACAGTACCACCATGCTCAACAACGAGTATATTGTAATGGCAGTTACAAGTAAGATCCTGAAAGAATACCACTATAGATGTCCTGCAGCTTATAAAAGTAATATCCCAATAAACCTCTTATAAGCTGGAAATAGCCTTAACTTGAAAATGTATTTGCTATACATAACCTACTAGATATCACAGCATGGCCTATACACTGTGTTAAATGTGCTCAGAATACCTAAAATAGCTTACAGTTGGGAAAAATCATCCAGGACAGAGCGTATTTTATAAGAAAGCATTGACTATTTTATTGGACACTAAGTAAAAGCGTAGTCCAGGAATGCTCTCACCTCCATGCCGAGAGACACTGAAGCTGAAGTAAGTCAGAGACTGTCCACAGTGAATCATAAGGATGGAAACTTGCTGGACGTGGTGAGACACACTTAACCCTAGCGCTCAGGAGGCAGAGGCACCAGGAAACTGAAAGTCTGGAGCCAGTGTGAGCTACGTGCAATGAGAGCCTGACTCAAAACCAACAGACATATACAGTGTTTCTACTAGCTCACTCTTCAGTATGCCCTAAAGAGTCAGATCAGGTTCAAAGCCATAATAGAAATGACAAAAAGGAGCAAATTTGGAAAATCTAAAGGAATGGGCTGGAGAAATGGCTCAGAGCAGCAACCTGAGTTCATTCCTGGACTCACAAAATGCCCCTGACCTCTACACATGCACCTCAGCATGTATACCCTCATTCTCCTATATCGTGTGCTCCCAAGCTCACATAATAATAAATACAATTTAAAAATAGGGGGCTGGAGAGATGGCTCAGAGGTTAAGAGCACTGACTGTTCTTCCAGAGAACCCGAGTTCAATTCCCAGCATCCACATGGTGGCTCACAACCATCTAGAATGAGGTCTGGCGCCCTCTTCTGGCCTGCAAGTAGAACCACTGTATACATAATAAATACGTCTTAAAGACAAAAACTGAGGGGCTAGAGATGGCTCAGCGATTGAGAGCTCTGACTGTTCCATAGGACCAGGGTTCAATTCCCAGCATCCACATGGCAGCTCACAGCTGTCTGTAGTTCCAGTTCCCAGTTCCCAGCAAACACCAAGGCAAATACATAAATATTTTTAAAAGGACAAAAACAAAAAAACTGGATGCCAGGATCCAGTGCTAATGGGCTCCTGATTTTAAATTTTGTCCTGAGAGGGAACTGAAAAGTCTAGGCTATTACAACAGATTCATTGTGAGGCAGAAATCAAGCAGGTTTTGAGGGCGTTAGGGAGACTGTAGCCTACACTGTGGCCCAAAGCTCTGGACCTGCAGTCAAGGTCAATGAAGCCTCAGTGGTTCCCTTCCCACTGTGTAAACTTAGTCTTTATTTTCCCAAGACTTCCTCATCTAAAAAATTAGTTCAATTCTAGAGACCTCATATTTGTTTTGAGACAAGGTCTCGCTATATAGAGAGCCTAGGCTGACCTCTAATTCAAAGCAATCCTCTTGCCTCAGCATCCCAAAATATTGGGCATGAACAACTAACCCTGACTCTTCATAAGGTTTAATGAGGAAAAATATTTAAATATGCCCACCACGGGGCTGGAGAGATGGCTCAGAGGTTAAGAGCACTAACTGTTCTTCCAGAGGTCCTGAGTTTGGTTCCCAGCAACCACATGGTGGCTCACAACCATCTATGATTACATCTGGTGTCCTCGTCTGTATGTTGTATTCATAATAAATAAATAAATAAATATTAAAAAAAAATATGCCCACCACATACAAAGCCCTGAGCATGTGATAGGTAATTCTTTTTAAATATCTAAAAACCACAAAATTGGAACTTGGATGTAGGAGATACCTGTCAAAATGACCTCTTAATCCTCTATGATCAAAGCTAGACATCCTTAATCAGTTTCTAGTTTGACAAAGGTGTGGACTAGAGGGTGGGGGTATAGCCTGGGGGGAGTGTACATATTCAGCAGGCAGGAAGCCCGGGGCATCCCCTGCACATGTGCATACACAAAGCTTTACAGGAGAGAATTAAGTACTCGTGCATCAGTGGTGAACCACCTCCATTTAGCTCCCTGAGGTTCCACAGCTACTTCTCAACAAATGGGAAAAACCTCCTCAAGGTCTCCTGCCCGCCACCCTGGCTCTAAGGCTTTCCTCCACCTCCCAATAGATGGTCACCTAGGCCAGAGACGGAGTAGGTTACTTTCTCCTAGGACAGCACTGCTGGGCAACCCTGGTGGCCCCTCCTCTTGGGATCTTCTATGCTTTCTGCCTCTCAGCAACTTCTACGTTTGGCTACAATAACTCTCTGCCTCTCAGGGCTCACACAGAGAAAGTAAAGTCTGCATCCCTGGAATATCTGAAAACAGCTATGTCTGGCCTTTGTCTTCTCTTCTTCTAAAAGGGATACAGTAGTGGATCTAGCAAGGTACCTGGAGAGATGGAAGAAATGAAAGGGTGGGAGGGAGCCATTTTTCTCTGTCACTGCAATCACCCAATTTGCTGGCCCTTCCCCTACCCAAATCCATCCAAGTCAGGAAAGCAATATAGCTGACCAAGTAAGGGCACTCACCTACCTCAGCTGGATCCTCAAAGCCCACATGAAGGAAGAAAAAAACAGGCTTCCTCAGATCCATCCAAGTCAAAGTATGACCTCAGACCATACTTTGCAAAACTTAGTTAAAAATATGTCTGAGCCAGGATAGCAACTCACACCTGTAATTCCAGCATTCAGGCTAGGACAGGAAAATGGCATGTTCAAGGCCAGCATAACTACATAGTGAGTTCCAGACCAGCCTGACATACAGCAATACAAATCCCATCTCAAATACCCCCTCCCAAAAGACCAATAAATATTGTGCCTATTCAACAATTTCTAGAACTTTCCCTGGGCCCCTATGTGTCTAGGAAGCATCGTACCCCTTTTATTTCCCAAGGCACATACCAGTAGTGGTTTGCATCCATGAATGTCAACTGAAAGGCCAACAAACCATACAGATAGGAGTGGTTGTTCCAGGATGTCTTGTCCAGGAGAAACACGTACCAGTACGGTATCAGGAATAACACACAGCTTAGCCGGTAGCACAGGCCCAGCATCATGCCCAGTGCCCCTGGGGGTTTGTGAGGAGAGGATTCAAGGTCAAAGTGTCACCACAGGCCCAGCTTCTCTGGGACTGAAATTAAGAAAAGTCAGCAGGCATTTTATAATCAGGCAGAGTGCTGTAGGATAATGCTCTTGTACACTGTAAAGATTTGTCTCTCGAATTGGTTTAATAAAATGCTGATTGGCCAGTAGCCAGGCAGGAAGTATAGGCAGGGCAACCAGACTAGGAGAATTCTGGGAAAAGGAAAGGCAGAGAAGCAGATGCCAGCCAGACACAGAGGAAGTAAAATGTGAATGATGGACTGAGCCACATGGCTAACCATAGATAAGGATTATGGGTTAATTTAAGTGTAAGAGCTAGTTAGTAATAGGCTTAAGCTACTGGCTGAGCATTTATATGTAATATTAAGCCTCTGAGTCAATTATTTGAAAGCGACTGCCAGGTATTTGGGAGATTCCAGTAAAACAGAAACTTCCAGCTACAGCAGAGAACTAAATGAAAGAAGAGTTATGGAGTCATGGTGGCCCAAAAGACACAGATGAGCAGCATGAAGTTGAGTCACAGCAGAAGGGATATAGACATCCAATGACTTGGTTCACTGGCCTGTTTCTGGTGAGTTTCTGACAGGCCAGTCAATTCTCCCTGATTCAGATCCCCAGCACGTGGGTGCCCTCACCCAGAAACATGATGGTGTAGACAAGATACATCCAGTCAAGTGGCAGTGGCCGCAAGGCATCCAGCAAGGGGAAGCGGCATACATCCAGCCCATCCAGGTATTTTCGATCCAGGGAGCTAAGGCCCCGTTCCTGGGGAATATCCAGTAGCATCAAAAATGCTATAAAGGCAAGAGGGGAAGAAAACTGTTAGGCATCCACTAAGGAAGCAAGACACAGCTCTAAGCATGCCCAGCTCCACACTTGAAGTTTAAATTCCAGCCCCAGATAAACAGAAAAACCCTGTCTCAAAAGAACCAAGATAATAGTCACTACTCTAAGTACTGAGCCTATTCTGTGCTCGGAACTATGCTAGTTGTGTGGTCTAACGCATCCTAAAGGTCTGTGAGCCGATTCCCACCTGTAACAATCATGCTCACACTTGGTGCAGGGGTAGAGAGGTTGGAGAGATGGCCCAACCAAGCAACGGTAAGGACCGGAGTTCAGATCCCAGCACCCACATAACAAGCTAGGGATCCTGTGCATATTGTAATTCCAGCTGTGAAAGAGGTAGAAACAGGCCTGCTGGCTCACTGGCTTCCAGCCTGTTGACAAATTGCAAGTCCCAGAGACTCAGGGAGAGATTCTGCCTCAAAGGAATTAGTGAGTGGAGTGTGGCAGAGACCGTTTTCTAGCCTCTGTGTTCATGCACGGGAACTCTCACCTGTGCACAAATGTGGGAGTGTGTGTACACACTCACACAAATATGCACAGCAACAAATCTTTACAACAAAAAAAAAGCTTCATAAGTCAGTGTTCCTAGAACACACCTTTAATCCCAGCACTGAGGAGGCAAAGGCAAGCAAATCTCTGTGAGTTAGTTCTAGGCTAGCCTAACCTACATAATGAGTTCCAGGACAGTGAGACCCTATCTCAAAAAATAGAAACAACAAACAAGACAATAACAAAATGTCACAGGATTGCAGATAGGGTTAAATAAGAGCTATGTACAAAATACTATAGAAACTGTTAGGGTTCAATTACTTACATCTAAAAAGAAAAACTCTACAGACCCAGGAAGTACTCCAGGGGACCTTCCTAACACTTTTTTTTTTCCTCCCAACACATCCAGGAAAGCAGTGGCATTTGGTCAACACACTAAGATAAACACGGGACACTCAGAGATCTGGAAGCCAGTCTGGGTTCAGGCAAGGTTTCTCAATCCCAGAAGCAAGTGCATTAGTCAGTCTGGTTAATTATCTGTAGGGATATTTACCCGCTTGTTACATGGTATCTAGTGCATTCCAGTACCAGCACAGATGCCAGCAACCATCTATTCCTCTTCTCCAAAAGTTCTAATAACTAAAAATGTCTTCAGGGAGCAAACTGGCCTCCAACTGAAAACTACTGGACATAAAGGAATAATACTGTGGCACATCTGCAATTCTGTGAGCTGTTATGGTTACTTCTCTCAAGTGCTTACACAGCTCCTATGCAGCTTGCTGACATGAACAAAGTGGGTCCCTTGTCAGATGTGATGGTGTTTGTTACATCAAGAAGTCAAATATGCCTGGTCTATGGGATAAGACCATTTCGAAGGCCAGAGAGAGCTGGGAAGACTTCTCAGTCAGTAAAAATAAAAGTGCTTGCTGCACACATCAAAGCCTGACTTCAGATCACTAGTACTCATATAAAAAGCCTGGCACAGTAGCTAGCAATCAGTGCGGTGAGGCAGGAAGTCAGGGTGACCCATAGTTCTTGCTGGCCAGAACTGGTAAGCTCAACTGGTAAGCTCCAGGTTCAGGAGAGACCCTGTCTCAAAAAAATAAGGTGGAGAAATGATCAAGGAAGACACCTGACATTGACTTCTGGCCTCCCTGCTACACACACACACACACACACACACACACACACACACACACACACGACATTGACTTCTGGCCTCCCTGCTACACACACACACACACACACACACACACACACCATGCCCATGCTTGAACCTGTTCCTCTAATCTATGTATCCTATACTGCCTCAATCACAGCATTTCTAACACTGAGCCCTAACAAGAGGTAACAAGGCCAGATGTGATTCTAAACTTCCAAGGAATTCTTCCATTATTTCTTCAGCTTTAAGGAAAAGAGCACATTAAAAAGGTAACTAAGAAATAAGTGACTGGGCTAGAGAGAATGGCTCAGCAGTTAAGAACATGCACTGACCTTCCAAAGGACCAGAATTCAGTTCCCAGCACCCATATCCTGAAGCTTACAACTGCCTTTAACTCCAGTTCTAGGGAACCCAACACCATCTTCTGGCTTCTACAAGCAAGCACAGATCTGGCATACATCCACACAGAAACTGTCCTAATTAATCTGTGTCCATTTAAAACCACCTGGAGGAACCTCAACTGAGAAAATGCCTCTGATCAGATTGGCCTGTGAGCACTGATGTGGGAAGGTAGTGCCTACTGTGTGGGCAGGTGATCCTGGATGGTATCCGAAAACAGGCTGAGCAAGCCATGAGGAGCAAGCCAAGAACAACATCTTTCCATGGCCCTTCTTCAGTTCTGCACAGATCCCTGCTCTGACATCCCTTCATGACAAACTACAGCTGTAGGCTGAAATAAACCCTTTCCATATGTTGTGGGGTTTTTTCCACATGTTTTATCACAGTAATAGAAAGCAAATTAACACACACACTTAAACAAAATAATAATAAACCTTAAAAAGAAATAGAATGTCATCTTTCCAACCCCAACCAAAATGCCCCCATCCAGAAAACGAACTTACCAAAGAGAAAACGAAAGACAGCCAGGTTTGCAGGATCCGTTGGTCGGTTCAGCAGGGTCACAACACTCTGCCAGCTAGATAAATCTGTCCATTCAAACCCCAAAAGTTTCTCCATGCGACTGCCCTGGCTGAGCCCTGATGTCCGTGCAGACTTGTTTTTCTGTACTTTATCTACAACCAACAAGTGGGGGAAATATGTGCATTGGAAAATCGAAGTTCCCATAGCCTAGGGTCTCTATCCACTGGCTTCTCCCATTGATCGGATTACTGCAAACTTTTGAGTTGCAGGGCCTCCTCCAGGATCCTCCCACGGACTCTCTCAATATGCCCCTTCCTCACTAAGACCACCGTCTCTCTCACCAACCTTCAGCCTACCTGAGCCGGTGGCGGCCCGTGCAGAGCCACGGTGCAGAGCCATGACTGCAGGGAGAGATGAGCCTCTGCAGCAGGGTCCCAGCAAGTGGAACGTCAAGACTTCACTGTGTTAGGCTCCGCCTCCTCGACACGTTAACACTCCCGCGGCAGGCCGCAAAGCACACTGTCGTGAAGGCCGAAGCAAGGGGCGGGGCTATTGTGGGGCGGGGTGAGGGGCGGGGCGAGGGGCGGGGCGGAGAAAAGACTGAGAAAGCATCGGGCAGGTCAGGATAGGAGGTTTGGGGGATGGGCAGGCAGGGGTAAATGGTGCTTGCGTAATCTAACCTTGACGTTGTGTTATTCAGAGTTAGGGCAGCATTTGTCTTGACACTGTAAAGTCACAGTGTCTTTCTGTTTTAACTGTTTTTAAATTTTATTTATATATGTATGTGCGTGTCATTATGTATGCCATTTGTGTGCCCACAGAAGTTGGAAGCGGGGATCAGGTCAGCTGCCCAGTGTGAGTTCTGGGACCTGAACTTGGGTTCTGGAAAAGCAGCAAGTGCTCTAACTACTGAGCCATCTCTCCACCTCACTTTAACTATTTCTAAAGTTCTCTAATCGATATGTTCACTGCTTTGAGATCCAAACCCAGATGACTGCCTAGGGATAGACATAAAGCAGACAGTTAAGTACAGAATATTTTAAGAATAGACTCAGAAACATGCCATGTGATAAGATCTTAAAGACAGAATAACTTGGGGCTGGAGAGATGGCTCAGAGGTTAAGAACACTGACTGTTCTTCCAGAGGTCCTGAGTTCAGTCCCCAGCAACCACATGGTGTCTCATAACCATCTATGATGACATCTGGTACCCTCTTCTGTATACTGCATACATAATAAATAAATCTTGAAAAAAAAAAAAGACGAAGTAACTTGAATTACATGTGGAATGAAGTTTAAATCACCATTCCTGTTTTAATCTTCTTATCTGGCTGTTCTCCTATTAGACCTCATCTTTTTAATTTTTGCTTTTGTTAATCTCTGTGCCATCATCATATGAGAAGACTTTGTTCTTCCAGCCTTGGACAAAAACAGCTTTAAGGAACTGCAAAGTAGTTACATGAGAACAATTGCCCAAGATTCCCGGGGGAAAAAAAATTAATGGAACAGAGAGTAACTGGAAAGATGGTTCAGGGATTAAGAACATTTGCTGCTTTTATAAAAAAGCATAATTTGGGGGCTGGAGAGATGGCTCAGCGGTTAAGAGCACCGTCTGCTCTTCCAGAGGACCCGGGTTCGATTCCCAGCACCCACATGGCAGCTAACAACTGTCTGTAGTTCCAGTTCCAGGCAAACACCAAGGCAAATAAATAAATAAATAAATAAAGTTTTAGGGGCTGGAGAGATGGCTCAGAGGTTAAGAGCACTGACTGTTCTTCCAGAGGACCTGAGTTCAATTCCCAGCAAAACCACATGGTGGCTCACAACCATCTATGATGAGGTCTGGTGCCCTCTTCTGTAAAACTGTATGCATAATAAATAAATAAATCTTTAAAAAAAACAAACAAAACAAAACAAAAAAAACCATCAAAATAAAAGCATGTTTCTGTTTACGTGTATTGGGGGTAAAATTGCCCATTTAAAAAAAAAAAAAAAGCATAATTTGGATCCCAGCATTCATGTCAGGTGGTTCACAATTCCCTTTAACTCCAGCTCTAGGGGATGGATCTAATGTCTTCTTCTGCACCCTATGGAACCTGCACTCATATTTACATCGCCACACACAGAGGCATACACATATTTAAAAAAGTGGAATGTATGTATCAGAGTAAGATGTCTGCAGAGATTGAATACCTCACATGCATAAAAACCAGGCCTGATTCTGAAGCTCTGTGCTCCTCGTCCTGAGGGATGGAGACAGAAAAATGATAGCCAGTGCTCACTGAAACAATCACTAAGCATTCAGTGAGCCCTAGGTTGGTCAAAAGACCCTGTCTCAGGTGGAGGCTGGAAAGCTGGCTCTCACGACTGCTGCAGAAACCAGGATTTGGTTCCCAGAGTTCCCAGCTTCTGTGTGATAACTCATAACCATCTTTAACTTCCGTTCCAAAGGATCCTGACTCCCCCTTGTGCCCTGGGCACTGTGTGCTCATGGTATACAGACATACATGCAAGCAAAATAAACACATAAAATAAAAATAACCAATAGCCAGGTGTGGTAGCACATGCCTTTAAAACCGGTACTCTGGAGGCAGAGGCAGGTGGGTCTATGTGGTTCCAGGACAGCCTGGTCTGTTGCATAAAGCAACTCTGTCTCAAAAAAATCAAAATAATACCAACAATAACAACAATAATAAGTCTTTTAAAAAACAAAAAACTTAGTTAGAAGGTACCAGCCATTAACATCTGGGCTGTGCCCACATGCACACATGTGCACACACATACACACACTGGAACATGTCTAATGAAAATGGCATTTTTAAAAAATTGGTATGATTGCAAATAATAATAATCCTTGGACACATGAGACAGAGACAGGGGGTTGTTGCAAGTTCCAGGAAAGCCAGCTCTACTTAAATGGAGTTTCAGGATAACCTGGGCTGCATCAAAAAACTCTATCTCAAAATTCCAAAACCAAGAAAATTTAAAATAGTACTTTTTAAAAATTCCGAGTTGAGGGGCTGGAGAGATGGCTCAGCGGTTAAGAGCACTGTCTGCTCTTCCAGAGGACCCGGGTTCGATTCCCAGCACCCACATGGCAGCTAACAACTGTCTGTAGTTCCAGTTCCAGGCAACACCAAGGCAAATAAATAAAGTTTAAAAAAAAAAAAAATTCCGAGTTGAGAGCTGGGCATGATGCCAACTACCTTTAATCCCAGCAGAGGCAGGCAGATCTCTGTGAGTTTGAAGACGATATGGTCTACATAGCATGTTCCAGGCAATCAAGGCTACTTAGTGAGGCTCAAACAAACAAAACAGACATTGCAGTGAGAAGCCTGAAGACCTGAGGCTAGAGTCCCTAGGCCCTGATAAAATCCTGTAATGCCAGTGACTTTCAGGGGGAAATGGGAAACATAAACCAGACAGCTTCTGGTTGTCGGTGTCAGCAACAGTGAACAGCAAGAGATCCCGTCAAAAAAGACAGACAATAAGGACCAGTCTCTGAGATTGTTCTTTGACCTCCACTTGTACACCATGGCTGGGCACCATCCTCACACACAGGAACAGATACCACGACACATCCACATTGCAATCTAGGGAGCTAGTGATGTAGTTCAGTTGGTAGAATGTTTGCTTAACTTGCATGAAACCCTGGGTTCTGAGGCTGGAGAGATGGCTCAGTGGTTAAGAGCACTGACTGTTCTTCCAGAGGACATGAGTTCAATTTCCAGCAAAACCACATGGTGGCTCACAACCATCTATGATGAGATCTGTAAACTATATGCATAATAAATAAATAAATATTTTTAAAAAAATAAGATAAAAATTTTTAAAAAAGAATTTTTAAAAAAAAGAAAGCCTGGGTTCAGTCCCCAGCACTATATAAAGTAAGATGTGGTGGTATACAATTATAATTTCAAGAGGTGGAATGATGTGCGATATCTTTCTGTTCACTGTGGAATATCATTGGATAGTAAAGGAACTGTTTTGGCCTATGGCAAGCTAGCTTATAGGCAGGCAGGAAATCCAAGCATAGATAAAGGGGAAGGAGGGTAGAGTCAGACAGAGATGCTGTGAGCTGTTGCCCAAGGAGGAAGATGTAAAGAAACTCAGATAAGTCATGGGCCACGTGGCAGGACAGATGAATGGAAATGAGTTAAGATGCAGGAGCTAGTTAGCAATAAGCCTGAGCCATAGGCCAAGCAGCATGTAATTAATATAAGACTTTGTGTGATTATTTGGGACCAAGGAGCTGAGGGTGATTTTTTTGGGACAGCTAGTCAGATTATGGGGTAGTCCAGACCAGAAACTTCATGCTATAGTGGAGGCAGAGGAATTAAAAGTTCACAATCATCCTGGGTTACTTAATGAAACAGCCTGGCCCACATAGCACCATTTCAAAAATAAACCAGAGCATGGAAAGATGGCTCAGTAGTTAAAGAGCACAGACTGCTCTTTCAGAGACCCAGAGTTCAATTCCCTGCACCGGAACTGGGCAGTTTGCCAGTTCCTCAACTCTGATGCTTTTGGTCTTCACGGACAACTGCACTTTGTGCATACACACACACACACACACACACACACACACACACACACACACACAAATTAAAAATAAAATAAAGGGGACTCGAGAGATAGTTCAGCAGTTAAGAGCATTGACTACTCTTCCAGAGGATTGGGGTTCATTTTCTAGCACCCACTTGGAAGCTCATAATCATTTGTAACTCCAGTTCTAGGGGATCCAAGACCCACTTTTGGCCTTGGATGTTGCATAGACATACATTCAGAAAAAAAAAAAAAAAAAGACAACACTCCCACACACTTAAAAATTTAAAATAAATAAATAAAGTATTAAAAACATCAATAGTGTGGCTGGAGCTATTCATCAGTTAAGGGTGCTGGCCTCTGAGATATCAGACACACACACACACACACACACACACACACACACACACACACACACACAAACACATAATTTAAAAGAAAAGAAAGGGAAGGAAGGAAGAAAAAGAAAGAAGGAAGGGGAAAAGCTGGAAATATGATAGTAGCTAAGAGCATTTACTGCTTCTACCAGAAGATCAGAGTTTGGATCTCAACACCTGTATTGGGAGCTCACAACCACCTGCATCTTCAGCTCTAGGGGTCTGATGCCCCCTTCTGGTCTCCAAAAGTACCACACAGGCATGCAAAAAAATCTCACTATGTAGCTCGACCTGCCCAAGCTGGCCTTAATTAAATTCATAGCGAGCCACCTGTGTCTGCCTCCTGTACTGAGATTTAAATGTCAGCAATCCTGGCCTTAAAAATATAGCATTAAAATTTTTTAGTAAATAAATGTAAAATAAATAAAACAAACAAAATATTTCAAGTCAGGCATGCATCCCTGATACTTGGGAGGCGAAGCAGGAGCATGAAGAATAGAGCAGGCCATTCCAGCTGAATAGAAAGTTTGGAGCTAGCCTAGGCTACATGTGAAACTGTCTCCAAAAACAAAATCCCAAAACAAAGACCCAACATAAAATGAATAAATGAACAAATAAGTAATCGGCAATGACTGCAAATCTGTGACAGTAAGAAATACAGATGGATACTATTTCAGTCTCTGCCTTCCTCTTGCAATGTTGCCAACATCACCAGTGCAAATGTCAACAAGGCAGTGTTATTGTAGCTGCTGCCCTTGAAGTCCCCCAGGAAGTCTGAGCCACACTGAGCACCACTGCTGGCAGATGTAGACATCAAAGCAGGGCTTATTGGGGCCAGATGTGTTTGACAGCTGGAATCACTAGGCCAGTAGTGTTCCTGCTGTTGAGGACGTGTCCACTGCCAGGTTATCCTAACAGGCAAGGCAGGTCACATCACTTTGGAAGCTGGACACATGTAAGAGAGGGGTTTCTCAATCACTATCAAACTAGCTCAGCAGGCAAAACATCCGTGCACAGAAAATAAAAAACAAAAATCTGTGGCCCAGAGGGAGTCAGTGCAGCTTAGAAAGTTTGTATTGACTCCTCTGGGACCATGCACAGTGTTGGTTCTGAGTCGTGTAGCACAGTGGGAAAGTACTTGCCTAATATGCATGGGGCTTTAAGTATAATCATCAGAAGTACCCAACAGTCAGAGTTAATTCCATCAAGTTTAACAATCTGGTCTGTTACATACAAGGTTCACTCTTGTAATCTCAGCACTTGGCAGGTGGAGGCAGCAGGGTAAGGAGCAAAGCCATCCTTGGCTACATATTGGATTGGAGACAACTGGACTATATGAGCCTCTGTCTGAAAAACAAAGTTAGGCGGGGAGGACAGTAGCAATACCAGCAGACTGGAAGATGGAGGGTGGAGGTGAATACAAGTCTGTACTTAGCAAGCATGAGGTTCTGAGTTCAATCCACAGAAGTAATAATAATAATAACAATAGCTGGTGATCTGAATAATGGCCCCGGAGGCTCATAAACTTGGACACGTGGCTCCCAGTTGGTAGACTCTTGGGAAGGAGTGTGTCCCTGTTAGAGGAGGCAAGTTCCAAAGCCCATGCCAGGCCCATTGTCTTTGCCTGCTCCGTGCGGATCAGCATGAAAAGCCCTTACTACCTGTCCAGCACCAGGCCTGCCTGCCACCTTGCGGACACCCCACCACCGTGACAGTGGACTAAGCTTCTGGAACTCTGAGCAAGCCCCCAATTAAATGCTTTTCTTTGTAAGAGTTGCATGGTCATGGTATCTCTTAACAGCAATAGAGACCCTGACTATGACAATAACAAGCCTGGCAGGATGGCTCAGTGACAGCTACCAAGCCTAAGGTCCTGAGTTTGATCCTTGGGACCTACTTGGTGGAAGGAGACAATCAACTCCTGCAAGTTGTGTGCACACACGTGCGAGTGCACACACACACACACACACACACAATGTAAAACAAAATAATGATTTGGAAACAATAGGCAACTTCTATTTTTTTTAATAGGCAACCTCTATAACCATCTATCTAACAGGAATGAAGATGTGCTAAAGAGAGACACATGTACCCCTCCCTAGGCTATTGATTTCAAAGAATTACAATTTCTCCAGGATCCCCAAGCTAACATCACAGAATCCTGTAGACCAGACTTGAGTAGAGGCAATTCGGAGTCCATGATGAGGGGGAGTGCATGCTGACCTAGACGGCTCCGCTCTGCATGGGTCTTGGCCTCTGTTTCAATCTAAACTTCATGCCAATATCCTAAAAGTGGACTTAGGGTCACTTGACCTCTTTATTTGTTCCTCTCTTCAATATGGACACATCAGATGGATCGTCTTTTTTCGATTTCTACCGTTTGTCTCCTTAATTGGTGTATTGGGGATTGGTGACCAAGCCTAGTTTGTTGGGGCTTTTAGAGCCCAGGTTTTGACCCCAAGAACTCTCATGGTACCACTACGGTGATGTAGAAAGGCTTAAATATTAAATAAATTCTATGGGGATACTGGGGAAAATGAACTGAGTAAAAAAAAAAAAATCAAGAAAGTTTCATCTGTTTGTTCTGAATTTGGGCTGGTGGTGCAGCTCAATTACTAGAGGGTCTCTCTAACACGCACCAAGGCCCTAACTTTGACTTCAGCCACAGATGTGCAATGGACTTGTAATCTCAGGGGTGGGGAGATGGAGACAGGTCATTCCCTGGGGCTTGTTGGATAGCTAATGTATTCTATTTGGTAAGTTCCAGGCCTATGAGAAATCTCATCTTAAAAAAAAAAAAATAGACATAACTTGAGAGAAATTATACCTAGATTGTCCTTCAACCTTTAGTCCCAAATGCGCCTGCCCACACATATACATGCCCAGCAGGAGCCTTTGATCTGGCTTTAAAATATAAATACAGGGGCTGGAGAGATGGCTCAGCGGTTAAGAGCACTGTCTGCTCTTCCGGAGGACCCGGGTTCGATTCCTAGCAACCACATGGCAGCTAACAACTGTCTGTAGTTCCAGTTCCAGGCAAACACCAAGGCAAATAAATAAATAAAAGTATTTAAAAAAAAAAGAATGTTTTAAAATATATATATATATATATAAATACAATTTTGGGTTGGAGGGATGGCTCTTCAGTTATGGGCACTGGATGATCTTCCAGGAGATCTGAGTTCAAGTTCCAGCACCCATGTGGCAGTTCATAACTGTCAATAGCTCCAGCCCTAGGTGATCCATAACCTCTCTGCCTCTGTCTACCACCACATGGTTCACAGGCAAGACACCAAATAAAAACAAAAAAAAAAGGAAACATGATCTTTTTTAAAGATTTATTTATTTATTATGTATACAGTATACAGAAGAGAGTACCAGATGTCATCATAGATGGTTGTGAGCCACCATGTGGTTGCTGGGAATTGAACTCAGGACCTCTGAGCCATCTCTTCAGCCCTGGAAACATGATTTTAAAGTTAAGTATAGCTTCCTTTGAGAAATCAAAAGTTCTGGGTGATACAGGAAGAGTGGCAACATTCACCTACAATTTTCTGGATACAAGAAATACACCTGTCTTAAAAAACAAAATCCTGGGGCTGGAGAGACTACTCAGCAGTTAAGAGCACTGACTGCTCTTCCAGAGGACCAGGAATTCCCAGCACCCGTGTGGCATCTCACACAGGTCTTTATCAGATCCGACAGTCTTGTACAGACATACATGCAGGCAAAACACAAATGCACATAAAATAAAAAACAAACAAAATACTCCCCCAAACAAACAACAAATTATGCTAATTTAGTGGCCCTTTGCCTAGGGATCTGCTTGGCTCAGGGAATTGTTAGTCTCTGGTTTATTACTTTAGGATTCATATACAAAGCCTTCAGCATTGTGTCTCTTGAAATAGTCCAAAGATTAGTTAATAAATTTCTTCATGGGTCTTATTAATAAAAATGTCATTCTATCTACATTGTGAAGAAAAACAAGCAAACAGACAACAAAAAGATTCACCTTATTCAGTCTGACTTTAATAACATCCAAAACACTAAATGATTTGCCTCAAGGGGAAGCTATGTCATATAATACAGATGCAGCCCCTGCCATCTGCCAAGAAAAATTAAAACTAGTATTTTTTTTCAGACAGGGCCTCACTAAACAGCCCAGGCTAGCATGGCACTTATTTATCTTTCCACTGAGGTTTCTGAGAGCCGAGATCCCAAGTGTGTAGCACCACTCTGGTGCTAGGCATTTTTCTCTTTTTCAGTTTGAGATGTGCTCTTTCTATGTTCCCAGGCTGACATCAGCTTCCTAGAAGCTGGGATGGCAGGTGCCAGGCCACTACCCACTTCTAGCAATTATGAGTCTTCTAAAGTGGAGTTGGGAGGTTGCAAGAGGCCTGTATGGAGACATGCCAAAGGTTAAACCACAGAATGTTCCAATAGGCTTAGGTAAACAACTGAGGTCAGAATCTGCTGGGCTTCAGCACTTCTCAGCAAGAGAACCTTCAATAACCTACAGGAAGGTTTGCAATTTCAGATGCCTGCCCAAGCAGTGACTGTCTCCAAAAGTAGCCCTGAAAATCCCCAAAAAGCAAAACAAAAGGAGCCCCTGTCTCTGTCTCATGCACTGTTTTAGGGTGCTCTGGTTCAGTATATCCAAACAGCTCCTAGGTAAATGCTACCTAGCTTCAGTGTCTTGTGTTTGTCTGTTTCTGTTTTGGGGTTTTTCTATTTTATTTTTTTTAGATGCTCTCAGTATGTAGCTTTGACTGGCCAGGAGCTTACTATGTAAACCAGGCTGGCCTCAAATTAAGAGATTCATCTTTTAAAATTTTTTTAAACTAATGCTGTGTTTCAGAATTTAAATATAAATTGGGCATGGTGCCCTATGCTGGTAAACCCAGGACTGGCAAGGTTGAGGCAGGTGGATTATCATAAATTCAAGGTTAGAGGGCTAGAGAGATGGCTCAGAGGTTAAGAGTACAGGATCTTCCGGAAGTACTGAGTTCAATTCCCAGTAACCACATGGTGGCTCACAGCCATCTATAATGAGATCTGATGCCCTCTTCTGGTCTGCAGGCAGAACACTGCATACATAATAAATCAACCATTAAAAGGATAAAATAAATTCAAGGTTAACTAAGATTTAGTAAAATACCCCAAGCAACAATAAATAAAAAATGTAAGTCTTGGAGAAGCAGGATATGTATGCAGCTTACATGCATGTATGTGAAAAAGGAAATTGGTAGAGATGATGGAAGAAGGAGCAAATTTAGTTCTGTGGGGAATTCCAGAAAAAAAGAAATATGAGAAGAATTTCCACAGGCCCAAGGAATGAAGAAACTCTTCAGCAAAAATGGGTGTATGAGGATGGCATGCATAGGGTTGAAAAGGCTGGCTCCACAGCTTGGGAGGCAGGCGGCAAAACTCCTGGAATGTCTGCCCAGGAAGACAGCTTTATCTGGGAGGCAAGGTGAACTTAGTCCAGTCTGTTTGGGGAACACAGCAAGCAGTCTCTAAAGGAACGAATGGGACCAGAATAAGTTTGGAAATGGATGGAGTTGTTTAGAGCAGAGGTCATGTTGGCATCCACTGGGAAGCTGGAGCAGATGCAAAGAAGACTGTGAACATATAAAATGGCCATGAGTGAAGGAAGACACTGGCAACCCCAGGCATGGTGCTGGGATTGAACCCAGGACTTGGCCTGGGCTAGAAAAACAGACATGAGCTACTCTCAAGCCCTTGCTTTTAGGCTTGCTTCATTTTGTTGTTTGTTGGCTCACTCTATAGCCCAGGCTAGCTCTCCTGCCTTACCACTCCACCCTTTACAGGCATGTGTCACCACGCCCTACATCAGCCTCCTTGTTTCCGTTTCTTCCCAAGATAGTTTCATTTTTAAAAATCAAACGAAAAGCAGGCTACCCTACAAAACAGCTCTACAAAGGAGGCATGTAAAGTATGAAAGGAACCTAAATATGACAGACTCACCACACTTTTCTCCTGAACCACAATTACACGAGTCATTTAACTTGTCATCCAAAGGAGACTAAACTTCCTGGCTCCCTAAGCTTAGCATCTAGTGTGGGATGCTGGGGAATGGATTCGGGGGATGGGAAGATAGAGTGGAGAGGCTGAGGGAGGACTGAGAGGGACTGGGAGGAGGGAAGGGAGGGGGAGCAATGGTAGATATGGAAAAAAAACTTTTTAAATTAAAAAAAGAGAAAAAAATACTAGAAGCTTATAGAACTATTGCTGAATTATTTATTTGTAATTGATCATATAAAGGATTAATGTTTATTAATATTTATTTATATTTAATATTAATATTTATTAAGGGGTCATATAAACATTCACTAATACAAATTGAACCTTAAGGTAATTTTTGGAGAGTGGAACTGTCCCACACCGCCATGGTGCCAAAAGCTCTCCCCAAGAACGCAGGAACAGGAAGAAAAGTCAGTATGCAATGGGGTTCTCAATGGGGGCTGGCCACGCCCATTCAGGGTCTGAGACCCCAAAGTTACGCCTCTAGGCCCCCCTCTTTTTAAAATATTTATTTATTTAGTATGCATACAGTATACAGAAGAGGGCACCAGATGTCATCATAGATGGTTGTGAGCCACTGTGTGGTTGCTGGGAATTGTACTCAGACCTCTGGAAAAACCATTTCTCCAGTCCAAGGCCTCTCTTAATAACTCCTGAATTCCACTACATCCATCTAGACTGAAGTAAAATTCTTTGGTTGAATTTGTTGTTTTTGAGACAAGATTTTCTACTCTTTAGCTCACTCTAGCCTGGAACTTATGTAGCTCAGGCTGGCCTCCAGCTCAAAGTGATCCTACCTCCTGTTGCTGAAATTACAGGCATGAGCCATCATGTCCAACTTTGCTTTCTTAAGAGCCGAGGTCTTGATGAGTAAACCAGCCAGCCTAAACTAGTTGTTTTTTTCCATTTTCTCCTCTTTTTATCCCTTTTCCCTCCATTCTTCTGCTTTGGTTTTAGACAGATTCCAGCTATAGCTATGTAGCTGAGGCTAGCCTTGAGCCTCTGCCTCTCAAATACTAAGAGTACGGGAATGTGCTACTATGTCGGACTTTTTTATTTTATTGTTTTTATTTTTGAGACTCTGTTAGCCCAGGCTGGCCTCAAACTCACAGTAATTCATCCTCCTGTTTGGCCTTCACATGTTGGCATTATAGGACAGAGCCACATGCCCAACATAAAAAGTGATTTTCTAAGTAGCCTTCATTCTCATTCCTATTTGCGGAACCACAAACGGAAAGCCCCAGAGGGAAATGGCCTGTCATAGGTTACCCAGCCTCAGCAGCACTGCTGATGTTCTTCTGTTCACTAGAGACTGAGACCATTCTTAAAACACTGCCATGGCTTCTCTAGCCTCAACCTATGACCTACTGCCCTCATTCCTTACAGAATTACTCTTCACTATTAGGTGAGTTCCCACTCCTGGGTATGTACTGTGAGCCCGTAAACTCAGCACCAGTGAGGTGAAGACATCTGGATCATCTTAGCTGCATAGTGAGCTCCAGGCCATTCTGGGCTATATAAGACCTTGTCTAAAGGGGGAAAAAATGAAAACATACACACTTTAACAAGAGTCACAGAAAAGTTCCTGAGATTTTCATTTCTTCTAAAGCAGAACTACCTCTTCTTCCTAGAAACAAAAGCCCATGGAAAACAAATTCAACAGGCTACACTCAGCCCAGAGACCGAGGAGTTCTAGGTTCATTGGTGGATAAAGGGGAGGGAGAGGGGAGGGAGACAAGGGGAGGCAAGGGGAGGGAGGGAGGGAGGCAGGAAAAGGAACACTTGGACATTTGGCTCACACCTGTAATCCCCAAATTTAGAAATCTGAGGAGGGAAGCTGAGTTCAGGCCAGCCTGGACTCCGTGTCATGTTTCAGGCCACCTGAGCTACATGATGAGATTATGTCTCAAAATATAAAATAAAATAAAAAAAATAAATCCAAAAGAGAGAACTGGAGAGGCTGCTCTGCAGTTGAGAGTTCAAATTGCCTTAAATTCAATTGGCCATACCCACATCATGTGGCTTACAACAGTTGCAGGATTCCAACACCATCAAGTCTTTAAAGACAACGAAATGAGGCTGAAGTAGATTCTTCCCTAACAAGCCCACTCCCTGGACTCAATCCTCAGCACCCATCACCAAAGGAAAAAGAATAAAGTTTTTATTAGTTGTGCGGTTTAATTTTTTCTACTAGTCAAACAAAGACTGTGAAAGAGGCTGAATTCAGGTGTAGTTCATATGGTAGAATCCTCATACGGCACTGTTGGTGCTTAGATGCAAACCTGTAGTAGTAAGTTTCTGGCCCAGACTTTTGGGGCCTAGCCTCAAGGTTCAGACCCATAGTCCCACAGAAACACACAGACACTTATATTAATTTTATGCTGATTGACCTACGGCCCAGGCATATTGCTAGCTCCTTCATCTCAACTCAACCCATGATTCTTATCTTGTTTAGCCATGCAGCTCAGTACTTTTTCTCAGCAGCATTTGAACTTCATTCCTCTGCTTCTGCTAGCAACTCATCTAGCTCTCTCTGGCATTTCCCCGAGACATCTCAACTCTGTTCTTCCTGTTCCCAGAGTTTTCTTAGTCTGGTAGCCCCACCCACATTTTCTGTCTGCCTTTGGCCAATCAGCATTTTCATTAAACCAGTAGGCAGGACAATTATTTACAATGGAACAGGACACAATCCCACAACACAAACCTAGCACCATATGAAAGCAAGCAGGAGGTACTTGCATCTTTTTGTTAACTGAATGCATCCAAAACATCATTTCACCATGCCATCAATTGATTGTGTGACTGATTGAAGACATAGTCTGGCTATGTAGCCCAAGGTAGCCTTTAATGTGATTGCCCCAGTCTCAGATTCCTGAGTCCTGGGATTACAGGTATGGAACATCATGCTAGGCTATAAAATACTAATGAAATTTATGAAAGTAGCATTTTTATGTTTTTACACTAAATTTTTGAAATGTGACATGTATTTTATAGCCTCACTCTCATTAGCCATGCTGTAAATGCTCAGTGACCACATGTAGTCAATGTTGTATTAGACAATACAAGTAGAGGACAAAGATTTGCGGATGGGAGGTCTTGGGGCAGAACCTAGGACTCCAAACATTCTAGGCAAACACTCTGCTCCTGGGAGATCCATCCACATTTTTGTTTGAGACAGGGTCTCTCTATCTCTGGATGTCCTGGAACTCAGTATATGAACCAGCCAGCCTTGAACTCACAGAGATTCTCTGGCCTCTGCTTCCCACGTGCTGGGCTTAAAGGCATTTGTAAGTACACCTGGCCTAGGTGGGTTATGTCTTGTAGCTCTCCTTACAGTTCAAGATGACCCTTTAAAATACAGTTCTTTCTTTTTAAAAATATTTCATTTTTATTACCTTCTGACAGTCTCACTACATAGATAGCCCTAGCTAGTCTAGAACTGGATTAAAAAAAACCAGGCTGGCATCAGACTCACAGAGACCCACCTGTCTACTACTATCATTGTTTAACTGTGTATATCTCTGCAAATGTTTGTGCACATGAGTACAGGGTCTGCCGGGGCCAGACTAGGCCATCAAATCCCTGGGAGCTAAGTTACAGGTAACAAGCTGTCTGATATGGGTGCTGGAAATCAAATTTGGGTCCTCTGGAAGAACAGTACATGCTTTTAATGGATGGGCCATCTCTCCAGGCCCCAATTCTTTGTGACTGCTTGAGCCTTACTACTTGATTGGAGAATCAGCAGGACCCTAAAGGCCGCCTTTAGAACTGACATTCTCCTCACCTCTTGGCCTTTTGGCTAAGATTGGGTATAGAATTTACACTCTGTTGTAATCTCATTTCTGTTTATTTTGGGTTTTTCTTTTCCTTTACTGGGGGGAAAAGTAATTGTGCAGCTTTAAGGTGCTACTGGGGGGGGGGGCGCTAGAGAGATAGCTCAGCCTTGAAGAGCAGGCATTCCTCTTGTAACAAGCCTTTCTCTGGCCTGCCTGCTCCTAGATAATGACAAAGAGACTTCTTTTTTTTTTTTTTTAAACTTTATTTATTTATTTATTTATTTATTTATTTATTTATTTGCCTTGCTGTTTGCCTGGAACTGGAACTACAGACAGTTGTTAGCTGCCATGTGGGTGCTGGGAATCAAACCCAGGTCCTCTGGAAGAGCAGATGGTGCTCTTAACCGCTGAGCCATCTCTCCAGCCCCCTGAGATTTCTTATATATGAAAGCTCAGCCTATATCCTAAGTCTGTGCATAACTAGCTCTTACAACTTAAATTAACCCATTTACATTAATCTATGTTCTGTCACATGGCATTTCCTCTCTTCCATCTTGGACCTCCTATTTCCTGTCCACATCTCCTGGCATTTCCTGTTTGCCTAGATTCCTCCTCCTCTTCCTCTCTTTCCCTGGAAATCCCACCTATAGCTCCTGCCTAGCTATTGGCCATTCAGCTTTTAATGATAACAATTAGAACAAATACATCTTCACATCGTGTACAATTACCCCACAGCATACTCTTGCAGAGAGTTCAGTTCCCTGTCATATCAGACAGGCACACAGTTGCCTTTAACTCATCAGGAAACCCAACATCTCTGTCCTCAGGCATACACATACATACATATAATTAGAAATAATAAAAATAATCCTTTAAAGAAGATCTAACTTTGTAAAAAGTGTGACTAGTTTCTTTGGCTTACTTCTGTAAAACTAAGGGTGCAGTGTTTGGGGATGTAGCTCATCCATGAGTCCCTGAGCATGCCCAAGGGAAAACACAAAAGTGTCTCAAAATGACACAGGAATTCTAAATTTATTAAAGCCTTTCTCTTTCTTTCTTTTTTGTTGGAGGAGCTAAGATTTCCTCCTTGGCACTGTTATTTCTTTTGGGGTGGGAAAGAATGTTTTCTTGGTGCCTTGTTATTGTTCTGTTTTGACAAACTTCATCCGGAGAAGAGCAGATTTTCTCTGGCGAAGAGCCACATGTGGTGAAAAAGTCTTTACCCTAGGCTCCTCCTAATCCACTGGACAATCCTGTGACAACTGACCAGGGTCACCAACCCCCATGGTGACCTTTGGAGGAAATGTAGAACTGCTGAACTCTAGAAGGAAAGGAGGGGCTGGTGAGTGAGCCACCATTTCCTGATTGTCCTCTGTCCTTCGGACACTACTAATAAGCCCTGCCCTTAGGGTCAGCACTCCTCCCCAAGGTCAGCCTTAGCACCTGAGAAACCTTGACAGGAGGACAAGATTCCTTCAGGGCCAACTTGGAACTTTCCTAGAGATTTTAAAGATTTTAATTGTGTTTGTGCACGCGCGTGTATGTTCACACACCCACAGAGGCCAGAAGAGGGCATCCCCCCCACTCCACCAGCTGCAGTTATAGCCATTTGTGAACAGCCAGATGTGGGCGCAGGGAACTGAACTTCCGTCCTCAGCAAGAGCAGCAGGTGCTCTAACTGCTGACCCATCTCTCCAGCACCATTTTCTGGGAATGTTTAATGCTTTCTTCTCGCTCAGGATTGCCCTTGGGAGACAAAAGATTGCCGGGCAAGATATTTTCACAAGTACATTTGTTCCTATCTGAACAAGGCTAATTTAAGCCCGTGAAAACTAGAATTACTTCTTTGGATCGTAAAAAGGAGAAGTCACGGGTTTCTGAAAGATTAGGAGGGTTGGTTGATCGTTTCTTTTGTCCTTCTGGACAACTCAGACACCCCCCCCGCCCCGCCCCCACCCCGTCCTGAGTGCCCAGTTGCTTTAAGCTTAAGCTTTTGTTTCGGAGGAGCCTGGGAGGGCAGCAGGGGGCGGCCGTCTACCTGGAGAAACCTGCGGTTAGGTGTGGTGGAGCTGGAGAGGCTGGATCGCGGGATGGGCTGGAGGCGGGCAGAAAGTTGGAGTAAGCAGGAAGTGAAGCTGTGGCCGCCTTGAGTGGAAGCAGACTAGGCGACTACTGCTTGGAGAGGCCCAAGTGCTCCGAGACATGGTGAGTGGCGTGGGGACTAGGAAAAGAGAGATGTAGGAGTGCTGCTAGAGGGGGATCGGACCTGGGGGGTGCCTGTGTCGAGTGGGTAAGTTGGCGACAGTGAGCTGGATCTACTGAGCCAGCGCTTCCTCTGTCTGCTTACTTTTGACAACTCGTCCACAAATAGCTCTACAGTCCCGGCCCGGGGTTCCTGACACTTGTCCACCGCCTTCCTCCCATGACCTCGGTGCTGGATCGAATCAGGGTTTCGGTGGGGGCTGGGGGACCCGCATTCCAAAGCCAAGCTGCTGCGCCGCTCCCTCCCCCTCCTCTTCCTCCTCCTCCAGCTGGGCCCGAGCCCGGTGTTGTGACATTTACCGGGCCACAGGCGCCCCTGTTCTTTGGAGCTCAGATTCCAGCCCCAGGCGGGCTGCAGTTCTCCCTCTTAGCCTCGCACTGGATATATGCTGGATATATGCATCTGCCTGGCCATCAAAAGCAGCCCTTTCTCTAGAAACATTAGCCACACGCCTGGGATTGTAGAGCAGCCAGACGTCGGTTCTCCCTGACAATCTAGCTTCAGCCAACACCGGTGACTGGTACCTGAGGCCCCCTGGGTCAGGAAGGGAGGAGTCCATGCCTTTTCCCTCCTGGTTTAAAAGTCTTATCTAGAGACCTCCTAGATAGGGAGACCGCAGCAGCGAGTACTTTAAATATCTCCATAAGCAGGCGCTGGTGTGTGGCCTACAGCAGGCGCTAAATTTTGGGGAAGCAGAAGTGTGCGGTCCAACGGCACATGATGCCTTTTGGGGTCACAGCCACTGAACACTGGTCACAGCCCGGCAGGCTGGAACCAGAACAACGCACCAACAGCTGTCTGGAGAGGCACTTGGGTGGAGTGGCAAGGGCGCTCTGCTGGCCAGCACTCACGCTTTTAGTGAGAACTCACTACGATTGGGAAGAGGGTTGCTGTGGAGACCAGTTAATAGTATTCGGCTGTGCTGCTGAGGAAAGCTGAAATGGAAGCTGTGATCGTGGTTTTCTTGACCTTCTTTGTGGAGAGTAGGAATAGGGATAGGTGTGAGCTATTTTTCCTTGTCAGGAACCCTAAAAATCTCCCAAAGAAGGCGGATGATAGTCTAGAATCAAATCTCATCATCATCTAGGACTTAAAATCGCATTAAATGTGGCAGTCAGGATGGCTGGGCAGGTAAAGTGTTTTCATTGCAAGCCTGCTGGCCTGAGTTCAGTGCCTTCCCACTTCTATTCATCAGACTCTAGAAGACAATCCATTCAGGAAAGTTTTCCTCTGACCTCACATGAGTGCTGTGGTGTGCATGTATATTCTCCACTCCACACCCACTGGTAGATCTCTCTCTCTCTCTCTCTCTCTCTCTCTCTCTCTCTCTCTCTCTCTCTCTCTCTCTCTCACACACACACACACACACACACACACTGCACTTACATGGAACTGTGAATGTGGCTCAGTTGGTAGAATGTTTGCCTGGCATGCATGAAGCTCTGGGTTTGATCCTCAGCACCCTCATAAACCAGGTGCGGTGGTGCATGCCTGTAATCTCAGGTATGACAAGAGGATCAGGTGTTCAAGATCATCCTACTTAAGACATTGAGGCCTTCCTGGGCTATATGAGACCCTGTCTCAAATAAACAAACAAACAAACAAGTAAATAAATAAATAAATAAGAGGCCCTGCCTCAAACAAACAAACAAGCTGGGGCTGGGGCTCAGTGGGTGAAATGCTTGCCACATAAAAATGGGGATTCTAGTTGGACCCCAAACCGAAGTTTAAAAGAAAAAAATTTAGGTGTGTTGGCCGGAAGCACTGGATGTGACGGCTCCCAGCATTAGGACTGTAGAGATAGGCTAATCCCTGAGGCTTGCTGGCCGGCCTAATCTGAGAGCCCCAGGCCAATGGGAGAGCCAGCCTCTAGGGGAATAAAGCAAGGTAGAAGGTTCGAGCAGTGTGACACCTGACCAGCTGATCTCTGGCCTTCTAGGCCGGGATACACACCTGTGCGCGCGCCCACATGAACAGAGACAAAGAAGTTTCTCTTTGTAAACAAAGCATTAGAAATGGCTAACATCTTCCATTGCTCTTCCAACCTCCTCTGGCCCCTTGGATCCTCTTCTGCTTGGCCTAATTAACCCCTGTATTGATGATATTCAGGAGGAAGCCAGTGGAGGTGCCGGAAATGACCGAGTTAGGAACCTGCAGAGTGAGGTGGAGGGAGTCAAGAATATCATGACCCAGAATGTGGAAAGAATTTTGGCCCGAGGGGAAAACTTGGACCATCTCCGAAACAAGACAGAGGACTTGGAAGCCACGGTGAGATGGGGAGCAAATTGGGACCAAAGAGAGGGAATCTCACGGTGGGGCGGGGCTTCTGGAGGGAGGGGAGGGCACTCTGGGGGAGGCCAAAGGAGCAGAAGGGATGGCAGACTGCCCTGACTTCTGAAGTCTTGCCTGTTCAAGATAGTGTTGAGTGCCCACTTCCGCTTCCTTGCTGCTAGGGTAGTTGGTACAGAGCCCAGTGAGTGGGTCCATTTAGGCTGTGGGCAGGGGAGGCGGGTCCAGCCACAGAGGCATTTCTGAGACAGCTCAGTCATCTGCTGCATTCTTAGGCTTCTTTGGGGCATGACGATCATTTGGAATTGATGTCCCCGAGACAAAATTATGAGCACTGGGAAAGCAGTCCTTGGCGTTTAGCATTTCCCACAAGTTATTAGGCTGGGAGTGGACCCTGAGTTTTGCTGAGTGGGCTTTAATACACAAGTGTGAAAAGCAGTGAGATTCTTCAAGCCCAGGATCCCTCGGCACACTAAAGGCCAGAATAATATCTCCTATACATCTTGCTTAGACCATCTACTCAGGCTGGCTGCTCATCCGACATCAGCCAGGGCTGGAGCCTCAGATTCCACATGCTCTGACTTTCTGAGTTTCATGTGTAATCCTGGAGTCCAGTGCCTCCTTCAGAGTAATCTGAGTACACGGAGACTGTCAGTTAACTTGAGGGTGCAGGAGACGTTTTCGTACTCTTGCAACCTGCTCTAGCCCCCTGTTCTTCCTCCAGTTTCCACAGTTCCTAGAAGACGGAAAGTGTCATAGAGCAGGAGATGTGCCCATCTGGAGCATATTCCTGTACCCCTCAGCCTGTGGGTCTGCTCTCCAAAGGCCATATTGCTCTGCCGATCAAACAAATCTAGATTGTGAGCATATGTAAAAGACCCTTCAGTGTGCAGGCCAGTTCCAGGGGGTAGGAGGTGGGCAAGAAAAGAGAGGCTGGAGATACAGCTCAGGTGGTAGAGTTCTTGATTAGAATTCATGTGACCCTGCGTTCACTCCCGGATACCATATAAACAGAGCATTGTGCTATATGCCTGTAATCCCAGCTCTTGGAAGGTAGCGGCAAGAGGGTCAGAAGTTCAAAACCAGGCCATTAAGATGACTCACAGGTTAAAGGCACTTGCTGCCAAGCCTAAGAACTTGAGAACCTGGGATGCATATGTTTGGTGGAAGGACAGACTGGATTCCTACAAAATAACCACTGACCTCCACCCTGGTATGTGTACACAAATATAAATAAATCGATATAATTTTTTTAAAAGATTTATTTAGCTATTATGTATATAGTATACAGAAGAGGGCACCAGATGCCATCATAGATGGTTATGAGCCACCATGTGGTTGCTGGGAATTGAACTCAGGACCTCTGCAAGAGCAGCCAGGGCTCTCAACCTCTGAGCCATCTATCTCTCCAGCCCTCAATAATAATTTTTACAAGCTCAAGGCCATCATTTTCTACATAGGAATGGAGGCCAGTTTTTGCTATATGAGATCCTGGCAAGAAAGATAAAAAGGGAAGGCAGTCCTGGCCCCCATGCTCAGATGGAAGCTCCATGCCCTCAAGATTCTAACCCTGAACTTGACTTACAATTTGTTGTGGAAAGGGATTTATCAAGTGCACTGTAATACTCAGCAGGCAGAGATGGACAGATCTGAAGTTCCAGACCAGTTAGGGATATCTAGTGAGACCCTGTTTTGTTTTGGTTTTTTTAAACTTTTTTTTATTATTTATTTACTTATTTGCCTTGGTGTTTTGCCTGGAACTGGAACTACAGACAGTTGTTAGCTGCCATGTGGGTGCTGGGAATCGAACCCTGGTCCTCTGGAAGAGCAGAAGGTGCTCTTAACCGCTGAGCCATCTCTCCAGCCTGAGACCCTGTTTTAAAAGTCAAAAACATGGCTGGAGAGATAGCTCAGCGGTTAAGAACACTGAGTGCTCTTCCGAAGGACCTGAGTTCGATTCCCAACATCCACCTGGCAGCTAACAACTGTCTGTAATTCCAAGATCTGACACCTTTACACAGTTATACATGTGGACAAAACACCAATTCACATAAAATAAAAATAAATGTTTTTTAAGAAATAGTTTAAGACAAAACAAACAAACAAAACCCAGAGAGATAGCTCAAGGAGTAAAGACGCTTGTCATTGTGTCTGGTTACATGAGTTCAATCTCCAGGACACAGAGTGGAAAAGAGAGCCAACTGTAATGTGGTTCATATGACAACAAACAGATACACATAAACATGTTGTAAAAATATTTTCAAAAACTTTTCCATTCCTTTGGCCAGGCATGGTGGGGTGGGGTACACCTTGAATCCCAGCACTCAGAAGGAAGAGGCTCTGTGAGTTCTCGAGTTCAAGGCCAGCTTGGTCTACAGAGTGAGTTCCAGGACCACCAGGGATGTTACACAGAGAAACCCTGTCTCAAAACCAAAACAAGGGGCTGGAGCGATGGCTCAGAGGTTAAGAGCACCGACTGTTCTTCCAGAGGACCTGAGTTCAATTCTCAGCAACCACATGATGGCTCACAACCATCTATGATGACATCTGGTACCCTCTTCTGTATACTATATACATAATAAATAAATCTTTTTAAAAAAAACAAAAAACAAACAAAGCAAGGCAAAACAAAAACCCATTGCAACAGGAAAGATTTGTTTGTTTTTCGGGAAGCTATACTCTAGCTCTAGCATCCTTGTTTCAGGTTCTTACATCTATTTGTTTATTATTATTATTATTATTATTATTATTATTATTATTGAGACACAGTTTCTCTGGGTAACAGCTTTGGCTGTCCTGGAACTCACTCTGTACCAGACTGGCCTTGGACTCACAGAGACCTGCCTGCCTCTGCCTCCCCAGCGCTGGGTTTAAAGGTGTGCATCACCACCACCACCTCCGCCAACAGGCCTTTACTTCCATTCATAATGTAAACGTGTGCACTATGGTGTGGGGACCTCCATTTGTACTCTAACAGAAGGACCCACTGGGTCACTACTTTATCTTGTCCCTAACAGTCCGAACACTTCAAGACAACATCGCAGAAGGTGGCCCGGAAGTTCTGGTGGAAGAATGTGAAGATGATTGTCATCATCTGTGTGATCGTTTTAGTCATCATCATCCTCATTGTGCTCTTTGCCACTGGCACCATCCCCACCTAAGAGCCCCTTCCATCCACCCTACTATGCAGGGGTAACCCTCCCTAAGTGTGCCAAGAGGGGCCCTCTCCTGCCCTCCTCCACAGAAATGCTGCTTAGTCCCTGTGTGGGCCTTCTGCTACATCATATGCTCCAGAAGCACCTTGATCCCCTGGGAGGAGAGAGCTGGACTGTGGCTGCATCTCATGGGTCCTGAGAGTGGGTTAGAGAGACCCAGAGGACCCTGCTTGTGGCTGGGAAACTGCTGGTGGCTGGTGGGCAATAAAGACCTTTCGGTATCTCTAAGTGTATGAGGCATTTTCCTCCTTTCTCTTTCACCCTTCTTCCTTCTGTTTCTCTCTTCCTGAGCATCCCCTCCAGACTGGTTTATCCCCATCTAGGACCAAGATGGTGAAAGAATTGAGAGCACAGTTTAATAGAGGAAAAAATGGAAGCTCAGATGCTTTGCACACCTGGATTACAGATGTGAGTCACTATACCCAGCTAGAATCCATAATTCTAGCTGGCATTCTCTCTGTCTCTGTCTGTCTGTCGTGTGTGTGTGTGTGTGTGTGTGTGTGTGTGTGTGTGTGTGTGTGTATACACACTTTTTTTTTTTAAGTATGGGTATGTGAATGCAGATGCCCCCGGAGGCCAGAAGAGGATGTCTGTTCTCCTGGAGTTGGAGTTAACTGGCAGCTGTGAGCTGCCCAACATAGGTGCTTGGAACTAAACTTGGATCATCTACAAAAACATTTTACACTCTTTTGTTTCACCTCCTTAAGTTAAAAAATTTTTTGAACTTTTTTTTTAATATTTTATGTGCATTGGTGTTTTGCCTGCATGTCTGTGAGGGTGCCAGATGTTGAAGTTAGAGACAGTTAGTTGTTAGCTGCCATATGGGTGCTGGGAATTGAACCTGGGTCCTCTAGATAAGCAGTCAATGCTCTTAACTGCTGAGCCATCTCTCCAGCCCCGAATTTGTTTATTATTAATTAAAATATAATAGACTGTATTGCCCCTTCACTTTCTTCAGCATCCCCATGCTTTTTTTTTTTTTTAAACTTTATTTATTTATTTATTATTTATTTATTTGCCTTGGTGTTTGCCTGGAACTGGAACTACAGACAGTTGTTAGCTGCCATGTGGGTGCTGGGAATCGAACCCGGGTCCTCTGGAAGAGCAGACGGTGCTCTTAACCGCTGAGCCATCTCTCCAGCGCCCCCCATGCTTTATTCATGGCCTCTTTTTCTATAGTTGTTACACACACACACACACACACACACACACACACAAATATAGCTGCTTGGTGTTGCTTACAAGCATATGACCTCAGTACTGACAACTTGGGGGTGGCCAGTTAAGGATGTTGTCGGTGAGGAAGACTGATCTTCTCTCTCAGTGATGCTCAATTGCCTGTAGTTCTTTGTCTGGGGATGCAGCTCCTTTTCTCCTTCCGTGTTAGCATGTTTATTGATGACCTCGTTCAGTCTTCTTTAGGCATCTAAATTCTTGAACATTTTGTACTGTTTTGTTGTTTTGTTTTGTTTTCCAGACAGGGTTTCTCTGTGTAGCCCTGGCAGTCCTGGAATCAATCTGTAAACAAAGCTGTCCTCTAACTCAGAGATCTGCCTGCCTCTGCCTCGAGAGTGCTGGGATTAAAGGAGTGTGCCCCCACTGCCCCGCCAATTTGCACTCTTACCCGAAGATCAATCTCTCCATCTTCCCCCATCCTTTCCATCTTGTATATACATGTGTATGTACATCTGTGTGGGTGAATGCAGGTGCATGTGTACCTATGCATGCGTGTGCTGGAGGCCAGAGGTCAATGTCAGATGTCTTCACTGCTTTCTACATTCCTATCTAGTGGGCCCTGTTTTAATTCCTGACAGTTCTGGGGATTGAACCTACAGCATCATGTGTGTGAGATAGGTACTCTACAACTAAGTTACAACACCAGCCCTCACCATACTTTTTAAGACAGGGTCACTCACTAAACCTGGAGCTCATCAATTTGACTAGGATGGCTGGCTCCAGGGATCTGCCTGTTTCCATAGTGCTAAGGTTACAGAAGCATGTGTCAAATTTTACATGGGTATAGGAATCCTAACTCAGGCTTTCCTCTGAGCCATCCCCAAGCCTGCTGTTTTTCTTTATACCACACTGTTATTGTCACAGGCCACAAGAAGGGTCTCCTAGGGATCTTACCACAAGAGAAATTAAAGCCTCTACAGCACTATAGGGTAGTCTTACTTGGATCCTGTTATGTCCCTTAACTATTCTCCTGGATATGTTTGCAAAAATATGACATGTCATTTAGAACATAGTTCAAGGCCCCGCCTGCCGTGTCTCTTCCAATGACCTTGGTATAACTCGGAGACAAACGTTGAAGGAAGTAGCCAGCTTTTCTTTTGTTGGTTGTTGTGTGTCTGTCGTCTTTTGCCCTCCTTGCTCTTCTGGGTCTTTATAGAGTCCTGGATCTCAGCAGTTCTGAGGGAGTGGGGGCGAGCATCTCTCCCCAGAGTCCCATGCTAGTCACAGTCAATGTCACAGGACCGGGGACGAAGCACAATGAGCTTTCTGTCTTCTGGACCCCTCCTCCCCACCAGGTTCTTCGTCACCACGGTTCTTTCCAGGGCCTGGTCCCCGCACTGGTTTGTGGGAAGGGTTCTTGGCTACCTCTGTCCCTGTTTCCTACACAACCTTTCCAGAATTAGAAACAACCTGTTTTGAGGAGGATGTGGGAAAGGGCAGGGTTAAGAGACAAAAGTTTGAAACTAAATACAGATCAGATTCTGGAATGATGTTCCTGATTCCCGGGAGAGCAGGAAAAGTACCAAACAGCCCGACTTGGTCTGCTTTGCCGTAGCTAGGCTTGGAAACCAGTGCTCTGCCCTCACAGTGGCTAAACCCCAGGACTTTGAGCTTCTGATCCTTCTGCCTCTGGTTCCCCAATGCTGGGATTTTATGCATCTACCACCAAATGGTTGAAATCAAACCCAGAGCTTGGTGCTGGTAGGCAAGCACATGCCCAGCCACAATTCACAATTTAATTTTTTTCCTTAACACTTTAGTAGTCTTTTATAAAATTACTTTTTCGAGAGACCAGGCCAGCATCCTGAAACCCAGATTGGTGCCTAGCTCAGTTGTCATCAAGGAACCTTCATCACTGCAGTAAGATGGAAACAGCCAAACATTGGGCCAAGTTCTGGGAATCCTGCTGAAGAGCCAATGGGGGGAGTCAAAGGTTACCACAAAAAAAAAAAAAAAAAAATCCCACAGATACAACTAACCTGGGCTCATAGGAGCTGATAACCAAGGAGCCTGCACGGAACTGAACTGGGTCCTCTGCCACATATGTGACAGTTGTGTAGCTTGGTCTTCTTGGGGGACCCCTCGCAGTGGACGCAGGGGCTGTCATGACTCTTTGCTGACTTTGGGACCCTATTTCTCATACCGGGTTGCCTTGCTCAGCGTTAATAAAGAGGGGATGCTTAGTCTAACTGCAACTTGATATGCCATGTTTGTTTTATATCCATGGGAAGCCTTCCTTTTTCTGAGTAGGAACTGAAGAGGAGTTGATTGAGAGGTGGGCAAGGTGAGTGGGGACCAGGAGGAGAGGAAGCAGAGGAACCTGTGGACAGGATGTAAAATGAATATGTAATTTTTAAAATTACTTTTTCTTTACATTATTTTCATTTTATGTGTGACTATGTACCACATGCATGACTGGTGCCCTTGGAGGCCAGAACAGGGTATCAGATCCTGTATCAGATAGACAGGAGTGAGCTGACAAGTGGGCGCTGAAAATTCTGGGTCCTCTGGAGGAGCGTCAGGGCGTTTAACTACTGAGCTAGCCCTGCTGACCCACAGTTTAGTCTTTGATTCAGCACATAAAACAGTTCTACTTATTTATTTCTCCATTAGATTTTTGTGAAATTTAGATCACAGTGTATCATTTACAGATCTTTTGGCTTTCTGATTACACCTTTTGCCCAGTCCTTTAATAAAATCTCATTTTAACCTTGAAGCTGGGCTGGGCCAGTGAGATTAAGGAAGCTCATTGGCTCTTCTTTAATTTTTCCCAGTTCTGCAAGAAAGACTGGCCAATCCTCATCATCACTGTCCTTCATCTCCATCTTCCTCACCTGGTAGAGTCCCACAGGGCTGGCATCAGGAATCTAAGGGAAGTCACGTGTTCTCAGGCTGGACAATCCCTGTTTGATTTTCTAACAGCAGCTTGTTCTTAAACTCACACTGTGACATTCTCCGGGGCTTTCCAGTCATTTGTCCGTATTTTATTCTTGTAGGAGAGAGGTCTCTGCTTGAGTTCTGCTTTGGAAGCTGGCTCAAATCTCCTTTTCCTCTTCTGCCTCTTGCTGGTTCAAAACTTGGCCTGGCTGTCAGGCTTGGGAACCATCCCAGCAACTTCAGAGGCTCATCCATCCACACACCATTGAGACTTGTAGCTCACAGAAATGTCCACAGTATTTTAGTATTTAAAAAAATCCCCACTCTCCCGGTGTATAGAGGTCAGAGGGCAAACTGCAGGAGCCGGTTCTCTCCTCTCTGTAATCCCAGAGATGGAACTCTGGTCATTAGGTTTGGCATCAAGGGTCTTTATCCACTGAGCCATCTCCTCAGACCTCAGTTTATCATTTTTAAGTGTACAACTCGGTGACATAGAATGTATTCAGAATGCTGCCTACTCTGTCTGTAAACAATCAGATTGGTTGATGTATTTTTAATTTCGGGTGCGTGAGATGCACTCACCAAGGTGGCAAACACCCATCCTGGCTTATTCTGACATCTACTTAGCACTTAGCATTCACAGATGCTCATCGCATGACAGAATGACGCCTCCCTGGATAACTCCTGTTGCAGCCTCAGACCCAAGAGACATCGGTCCCCAATTCACCAGGCTGGGGTGTCGTGGGAAGTCAGACGCTGGTGGCCCGGTAGGAGGCGCCCCACGGGCCCCATTGTCGCTTTCGGTTTGCCCGGGTCGGGCACCTCTCCGAAGGCTCGCCCCCCGCCTCCTTGGCCCGAGGACCTGCCCCGCCCCGCGGCTTCCTCCAGGGCCGCGGGCACTGAAGCCGCGCGGGTCAGAGGAGCCGGAGCCGGCGAGCAGGCGGTGGCGGTGGCTGCGGAGGCGATGGTGAGACGGGCAGGGGCAGAGGGCGATTGTTCAGGGTTGTGAGGTAGGAGCCCGAACCCCAGGGGTGAAGGTCACTCTGGTCGCATGCGCCAGACCCCGACTTTGCAGGCTGCTTGGGAAGGAGACTCAGAGTGCGCCCCGTCGGGGCGGAGTGAGCGGAGCTGCAGCTTCCCACGCTCAGACAGCGGTTACCAGCTCCCAGCAATACCGGGCAAGTCACTTAACCTCCGTGAGCTTCCTTTTCCGTGCTCCAAAGTCAGGATAGCAAGACCTACCTTAGTAGGTCCTTGAGAGGTTAAAGGAGATGTTTATAGTTGCCGCGGCCAGGCACTCACTCGGAACTCTTTGCTAAGAAATAGTAGGTAATGTGATGACCTCTGCAGCTCTTTCCCGGGCTGAGAGGAGCCAGGGCTGGCCCAAGGGTTGGAAACCTGAGTAGATGCCTGCTTGAGGCCTCTCTAGGCCCGGTGCTGAAGGATAAACACTTTCCCCAGGGAAAGAGAAAATAAGTTGTTTACTATAAAAGTTCCATGAAATTATCAGTGTGACACAGGCTGACTCTTAATCTCTACCTAGTGACATAGTCCTGAGTCGAATCACCCATACTCCTGCTGCAGACCTGCCATTCCAAAGCAAAGGTGTCAGGGACCTCAGGTGCCTGGATCCCCCTCCCTTGGGGCTCCGGGGACGAGGGACCAGACTGGAAGCAAATTTAGTACTGTAAGGCTGGATGGATGTGGCCTGGATGGGGATGGCAATGCCTGGATGGCTTCATCCCTCGGGAACTGGAGGCAGGAAAAGGAAGTAGGGCAGGAAGGTAGCCCTCAGCTTTGAGGCCACACCAGGAAACTAAGGGAGGCTCTGAGAATGGGCTGAAGCTGAGAGCCCACTTCCGAGAGTGCAGGGTAAGATGGGAGGAGGTTGGGGGTGGGCTTCCAGTTGGCCGGCAAGGTCTGAAATGAAGATTAGTTATCTTCAGGCTGTACAGGAGAGCCTTGGGATGCTCACAGGTGCATTCCAGGCAAAAGGGTTTCAGAGCCTGGGGGATACACTGTTCCTTCCAACCTGTCTCCAGCTCCACCAGCCAACTCTTCCTCTATCTCTGTCCCCTCTCTGTCCCTACCCCTTTCCAATTGTCATCCACTCTTCTGACTACCTAGTTACCCCTAGCCCTTTCTTTCCTTTCTCTCCTCTGTGACTCATTCAGACAGAAAGGATACATCAGTTCTTTTGTGCCACTAGCACAGGACAAAACAGTGATCGGGAAGATGGAAAGTGAACAGTCATTTTGTATGCACGTGAACACATGTGCTGTGCATGCTTGTTCACATGTCCGGGCACATATGTGTTTAGGTGCACGTGAAAGTCAGAGGTGGATGTCAGGTGCCTTATTCAAGAGCTCTCTTCAGCAAGGTATCTGGCTGAACCCAGAGCTCACCAGCTTGCCTAGTCTAGCTAACCAACTTAACCCGTTTCTGCCCCCTGAGCACAAGGATGCTTGTCTTTTATGTGGGTGCTCTGGATTCAAACTGCTTCTCATACTATGCAGTGGGAGCTTTATTTATGGAGCCATCTCCCTAGCACCATAAATCATTTTAAAAAAGACTTTATGTGTATGGATGTTTTGCCCACATGTATGAACGTGCACCATGCACATGAATGCCCATGGAGTCCAGAAAAAGGTGTTGGATCACCTCCATACTGGAATTATAGATGGCTGTGAGCTGCCAAATGGGTGCTGGGAACTGAACTCAGGTCCTTTGGAAAAGAAGCAAGTGATCTTAACCACTGAGTCATCTCTCCAGCTCCACTATAAATAACTGTAAAAATTACTTATCTTGCTTGTTTGTTTTGGGGGGACAAGATCTCATGTAGATCAGGTTAGTGTGGAACTCATTATAAACTGAGCCACCATGCCTGAGTAGAATTAACTATTTTTTGAGGCAGTCTTGCTATATAGCCTTAAACTACCTATGTAGATAAAGCTGAACTTGAAACTGTGGCAATGCTCCTGTCTCTACCTCCAAGTGCTGAATTACAATCATCTGGTACCATGCACGGCTATAGAATAATTCCTTTTTGTTTGCTTGTTTGTATTTGTTTTTTTTCTTGAAACAAGATCCCACTATGTAGACTAGGCTGGCCTCAAACTCTGCCTAGTGGATTCTGGGATTAAATAGGTCTACAACTATGCTCAGCTGAAAATAACTCTTGAGGTAATTTATCTGGCAGAATTTGTGAGTGTAGTCACGGGCCTCTCTCATTTGTGAGTTGATAGCATCAATTGTCTGAGAGTCTTGAACAGGTCAGCTAGAGCATTACACCCCAACTCTCTATATCTGCTTTAGCACAGGGTTTAGAAATGTGGTCCCTGGAGTTTGACCATTCTACCCTCAGATTGGTTACCTACTGACTCCTGGCAACTTAACAGCTCTGGGCTATGAAACAGGGACAAGAATACTGCCTTTAGTGGGTTGTTGTGAACATTTAGCCAAAGACTCACATACACAGCTAGCTCAGTTTTGGTCAGGTTGTGTACCCCCTGAAATGTGGCTGTTACTATTGCTTAAGACCTAAGGCCTATAATCCCAACACTCGGGGACAGAGGCAGGGTGACCCCTAAGTCTTAGGTCAGGCCGTACAGTTTATTAAGATTTTTTTAAATTAAAATTTCTGAATTGGCTACAGTATGTAACATCCTAGGTTCAGTTCCCAACACCTTACAAATAAAGGTCTCAGTAGCCTATATCACCTGATGAAAAGAAAGCAGGTCTGGGTATCGAGCATCGGTTCCCAAAGATCCTCAGAAGGTTCCTCACTTAGATAAAAAACAAGCAAATGCCCAAGTGTGCAGCAGGAAAGATGTTGGCTATTTGTGGAAAAGAAAGAAAAGGAAAAGGTGGCTGTTTGGGAAACTTACACCCACACCTAATATACCCTTACTAAGGTCACCAACACTTCTTTATAAGGGGGGTGTTAGTCAGAGTGATAGCTCAGTGGTTAAGAATATTTGGGGCTCTTCCAGGGACCTGGATTAGATTCCCAGCACCCAGATGGAGGCCCCCAACCACCTCTTTCCACATGCCAGTTCCAAGGAACCTGTCTTCCTGGCACAGGCACATGGTGTACATACACACATGTAGGCAAAATACTCATAGGCAAAAATAAAATAAATCTTTAAAACACTGAGTGCTCTTTTAGGGGACCCGAGTTTGATTCCCAGAACCCACATGACAACTCACAGCTGTCTGTAACTCCAGTTCCATGGGGGTCACACACATCACACACCTTTTTTTTGGCTTCCTCAGGCACTGTATGTACCTGGTGCACAGATATACATGCAGACAAAACATCCATACGCACAAAAATAAAAAGAAATAAATCTTGGGGAAAAAGTACGCAGTAGGAGCCAAATGTATGATGGTATACGTGTTGTGAGTTCAAGGCCATCCTGGACTACATTAGACCTGGAAAGAAAAAGAAAATGGGTTGGAGAGATGCCTTATTGGTTAAGAGCAATTGCTGCTTCAATTGAGGACTTGAGACCAGGCCTCAGTAGCCATTTTGGGTGGTTCAGATAGCCCGTGCCTGAAGAGACAAGAATAAGTTGTTAGAACTGGAGTTACAGATGGTTGTACCCCTCACAGAGGTGTTAGGAATCAAACCCAGGTCCTCAGGAAGACCAACCACTGCTTCTAATGGTTGAGATATCTCTCCAGCCTCCATAAATATTCCTTAAAGATAAATCTTAGGGTTGAAGAGATGGCTTAGTGGTTCCGAGCACTGGTTGTTCTTACAGAGGACCTGGATTTGATTCCTGGAACCCACATATTGGCTCACAACAATCCATAATTCCAGATCCATGGAAGTCTGACATATTTTTGACTTTCTTGGGCACCAGGCACGCACATGGTGTATCAGACACACATGTGGTACCCACACACACATACAGGAAAAACATTCATTCACATTAAATAAATCTTAAAAAATTCTTATGTTAAAAAAAGTCTTTAATAAAAAGAAAAAGTGGGGGCTGGAGAGATGGCTCAGTGATTAAGAGCACTGACTGTTCTTCCAGAGGATCTGGGTTCAATTCCCAGCATCCACATGGCAGCTAACAACTGTCTGTAATTCCAATAGCTGACACCCTTACACAGTTATGCATGTAGACAAAACACCAGTTCACATAAAAGAAAAAGTGACAAAATTAGTCTCTATTAATACTAACTGATGTTATTTATTTAGTATTTAGTATGGGTCAGTTATTGTTTAGGCTTTTGTTTATAATGCCTCACAGAACCTGAGCTAATATGAGATCTATGAAGTAAGCATTGTTTTCCACACTTTACGAAAGAGGAAGTGGTTGGTCAGAAAGGTCACATCCTTAGTGTTGGTTAATCAGCTGCTAAGTGGCAGAGGTAGGTGGGATTGATGAGGGAGGCAGCACACCTTGTTTTTGAGATGTCTTTCTGTCTCCCATGACCCCACACATGCAGTGATAAGTGACCATCAGGACACACTGTTTTTACGTGGATGTGAGTTAGCAGGCTTTGGAATTTTCCTCTACTATGTCATGTGGTCTGCCCTCCTCCAGGGTTAGGGTTAAGTACATGCATGGCCACACTCTACTTTTTTTTTTTTTTTTTTTTTTTTTTAAGAGGTCTGGTCTCAGGCAGAAGCAAGTAGATATTTGTGAGTTCAAACAGCCTAGTTGGTCTATATATTGAATTCCATGTTAGCCAGGGGTATGTAAAACAAAACAAAACTGGTGTGTGTGCCCACCAATAGATCAATGAGAGATTGAAAGTCTGAAGGTATATGAGTGTGTGTGTGTGTGTGTGTGTGTGTGTGTGTGTGTTCCTGCTCTATTACCCTCTGCTGCATTCACTTGAAACAAAGACTCTCACCAAACCTGGAGCCAGAATGTCAGCCAGTAAAACCAATAATCCTCTCTCTCTGCTCTCTACCAGAGCAGGAGGGTATTGCAGTGTGCAGCCATAACTGTTTTTTTTTACATACATGGGTGCTTGGAATTCAAACTCAGGAGCTTATCTATACACAGCAAGCACTCTTAACACTGAGCCATCTCCCTGGCATACACACCCAAGCCTCTGCCTGAGTGGTCTCCTGTAGTCATGGCCAAAGTTGGCTTTGAACTTCCAATTCTCTGGACTCTCTGCCTCTAGAATGTTGGAATTACAGGTGCGTGACACACCCAATGCTTTTGTTTTGTTTTTGAGACAGATCTCAGTACATAGCCCAGGCTGGCTTGGGACTGGAGATTCCCCACACCTGACTTGTTTGGGTTTTATCACTTCCTTCACACTAGTTTCCACCCTTGACTTCTGCTGCTTTTTCTGGCTCCACCCAGCTTCTCTACCCTCTGCCAGGTCCTTCCACTGGTGGTCTGTGTCTCTGTCTCCACCAGAATGTCGCAGCTCAATTCCAACACCTGCCCTTTTGGTTATAATTCTGGCTCTCGTTTCTTTCCCGCAGCTGGAGAGATCTCCCTGAAAACAGGTACAATTCATTCAGAAAATATGTCATGTGTCTACCAGCTGCCAAGCGCTTGGCTGAGTGACAGGTGGCACAGGGCAGCGTGGCCCTTGCCCTCTGTTTGCTCAGCTCTTCCCTGGCACTTTCCTAGCAATTTCTCTTTCATGCTGCCAGCAGAGACCTGTGCACATAGTTAGGGTCGTTTTACCTCTGGTTGGGAGTGGGGGCAAAGTGGACTGGTATCTGGTGGCGATGTTCCATGGAACATATGTGGTTTTTTTTAGGCCTGGAGCTCATTGTGGCTCCTGATAGACCTGGCTTTGCTGTGGAAGGAGACAGGTCCAGTCTGTAGCTGGAGGCACAAGCAGCCACTCTGTGTTACCCCTTGTATGGGAATAAGATAACAGCTAGCATCCAGAAGAGAAGAACAGATGGAGATGTGGTCCAGCAGGTTTGCCAGAGCATGAATGAAGACCTGGGCTTTTATCACCCAGCGCCATACAAACGGGGCACAGTAGAGCACACTTGTACTATTAGTACTGGGCTAATAGGGTCAGAAGTACAAGGTCATTTTTGGCTGTATAGTGTGTTGGAGGTCAACCTGAGCTATACAAGACCTTGTCAAAGAAAAAAAAAGATAAAGGAAAAGATAAAGGGAGAAGATTCTGGAGCAGTGGCTCAGGAGCTAACAGCACTTGCCATGGAAGCAATTGGCAGGGCTTTCAGGCTGCCAGGGTCAGTGAGGGACCTACTCTCAAGGGAGTAAGATAGGCAGAGACAGAGTAGGACCCGGCATCATCCTCTGGCTCCTGGGTGCATTACAGGCAGGTGTGCGGGCAAAACACTCATGCACTGGAGTGGGTGGGCGACAGACAGACGGGGGCCATGGAATAGCTCAGCAAGTAAAGCAGTTTGCACACAAGGCTGCTGGCCTGAGTTCAATCCCAGAATCCACTGGAAAGTGGACAAGCTGTCCTCTGACTTCCACAGATGCAGTTCCATACAATAATAAGAATGAAAATATCCCAAGCATCCCGCCAACCCCCAGCGGCGATTCTCGTTTTAAAATCCTTGTCCATTCCCGAGTCTGTGCTTTGGAGTGCTGGGATGTGGGCAAGTTCAAACAATGCAGCCTTGTCCAACAGAACAGCAGTCCTGGTGGGGATGAGTAGTGACTCAGGATTGGGAGGAAGCGTGAGTTCCCTGTTGTCTACGCCACCGCCCTGGGTCCCAGCCTCTTTGCCTGCCCCACTCTGAAAACAAGCTGCATTTCTAGCTCTTGGGTAAATATTGACCTGTTTGGGTTTCAGATGCCTGTCTCTCGAAACTCCTACGGGGCTAGATAAGCAAATCAGGAGAGCCTCTCTTGAGACTAAGAGTGCCTTTTGGATAAGCAATTGACCCCTTTACTGGGTCCTTGCAGTGATCAGCATTTTGTTGGGCTTCTGGATGCTGGAGGATGGACTAGGGTGCTGTGCCCCCTGCCCTCCCTCTGGAAACTTGTGATCTAGCTGTGGAGAGGACTCATGCCCTGGGAATGCTCTGAGGCTGTGTGCAGGACAGCTGTGATGATCTTGTGTGAGGATTCTTGCCTATGGAGGAGGTAATCCTCTGTGACTACCAACACACATTCTCTGGTTTTAAGTGGAATTCTGTCAAGTGCCAAATGTCTGCTGCGAACAATGGGAGATATGGGCTGGCAGGAAGGAAGGGGGGCTGACACTCTGAAAAGGAGATAGAAATAGGCTGGGAAGGCCTAGGCTGAGGGAGGTGTGGTTTGCTAATCCTCTGGTCTTCCTGAATAGACCGGCTCATGGTCTCAGCACATGCAGACTAGAGACAGGAGGGCTTTTACCCTCACGCCTTCCCTTGCCCCCCCCCCACTTTCCTTTTACATCCTCCAGATTGAGACATGTGCCCTTCTCATCCCAACCTCCAAAACAAACTGGTTAGGTGAAGTTGTGTTGCTCAGGTTCAGAAGCCAAAGCCTGTCGCTTGGATCTCATTGAAAGCTTTGGATCCTAATGAAACCCTGGCTGACTAAAAGGCTGGAGGCCAGAGGCCTCAGATTCCCAGGAGAGAAACTATCAGGTGGTCACTGAATGGTGGACAGCAGGTTAGCTCGGAGGCAGAACTCGCCTTTGGTCAGAGGTCCACAGAGGGAGCGGCTGGTGAGCTGCTCTGTTTGGGAGGGATCCTAACAGAGGTGCTGATGAGACCTTTCTAGTCCTTCGGAGTGATTTTTTTCTTGTCTGGCTCCCTGCTCTTTGCTGCTTCTTGGGGTGAGAGGGAAGCCATAAGACAGATGAACTCTGAGTAGATGCCATCTTGGAGCGGGCGAGCAAAGTGTCTGTTGTATGGGAAGGTGGAGAATAGAGAAACTCCCAGTTTGAGGTAACAGAAGAAGCTGAGATGCTGAAATCCAGACTGGATCAGAGCCCGGAGGTCAACTGCTCAGAAAGCCGCCCTTTAGCCTGAATAGCTCATGCCTTTACACACAAAGGATGCTATTACTCATCTGCCATACCCAGACATTGAAGGGGAGTGGGGAGTTTAGGTCTTTTGTGCTGAAGGAAGGCTGGGTGGGGAATTCTTGCATCTTTGACCTTGGGCTTGGTGCTTAGGCAGGGAAAGAATTGGAACGATGCCAGCGGCAGGCGGACGAAGTGACGGAAATTATGCTCAACAATTTCGACAAGGTCCTGGAGCGTGATGGCAAGCTATCAGAGCTGGAACAGCGTTCACACCAGCTCCTGGACATGGTGTGTGGCCTCTGGGGATCCGGGAGGGACTGGAGAAGTTTGACCCTTAGAGGGAGCTCTTAGGCTTTGTTGGGGAGGTTGTAGGTGGGGTCTGGGGCTTGCTTGCTTACCAGTGTGGGACTTCTGTTTCCTAGTGCATTGCACAAAGCTACCATTGGGTTGGGGCTGTAATTCAGCTGACAGAGTGCTTACCTAACACGCATGGCCCTGGGCTCACTTCCCAACACAACATGAAACACAGCGGTGGTACACCTGTGATCCCCGCACTCAGGGAATCCAGAGGCTCAGAAGCTCATTCTCGGTGGCACAGTTAAGTCCAAGCTGGAGAAGCTACATGAGATCCTGTCTTACAAACAAAAGTAAACAAATGACCCTAAGAAGTCTTCCAGGGGTCATGGGTGTGTTTGAGGTCAGGAGCCAGGCTGAAAGTGTCCCAGAGTACAGTGAGCCAGTGAGCGGAGAGGCGGACAGGATAGAGATGGAGAGCTGGCTTTGGGGCCCCATGGAACCATTAATTCTCTTTCTTTCTGTATCTCTGCTTATCCACAGAGTTCGACCTTCAGCAAGACAACCAAGACTCTCGCCCAGAAGAAGCGCTGGGAGAATATCCGGTGCCGGATCTACTTGGGGCTGGCAGTGGCTGGTGGCCTACTCATCATCCTAATTGTGCTGCTGGTCATCTTTCTTCCAACAAGCGATAAAGACAGTAGTAAACCATAGGCCTGGGATGCAGGCACTGCCTTAGGGACTGGGGACTGACCCAGCCAGGTCTAGAGGAGAGGCTGAATGGCTGTACTAGCCAGTTCCGGTCTCCAGAGGATCCTGGTGTTTGCTTCTGTGTAGGGCACTCCAAAGAGTGCTGAAGGGTGTCCTGGATCTGTGTGCCTCTGCATCTCTCATCATGCCATAGACTGGTCCTTGAGGGCAGCCTGATGCACTGGCCTACTACATGACACTGCTGGAGCCCAGTAAAAGCTGCTGTTTGGTTATAAGTGTGCTCTTGCTTTCTCTCTGTCTCTCTTTCCCTTTCTCAAACACACACACACACACACACACACACTACAGACACAGTTGTATATACACACCCTAGACACAGAAACACCACAGGCATAGAAACATAGCACATACTATACACACACACACATATATATGCATGAAATGATTTATTTATTTTTATTTTATGTACATTGGTGTTTTGCCTGTATGTATGTCTATGTGAGGATGTTGGATTCCCTGGGACAGGAGGTACAGGCAGTTGTAAGCTGCCATGTGGGTGCTGGGAATTGAACCCTGGTCTTCTGGAAGAACAGTCAGTGCTCTTAACCGCTGAGCCATCTCTTCAGCCCCCTAATGTAACTTAAAAAAGAAAGTCTGTTGTCCAAAGGACTATATTTCAGGAGATGGCCTCTTTCTTTCCTTTTCCTCCCGATCTTGCCCTTCACAGACACAGTGATATGGGGGCAGGGACACAGCAGATCACAAAACAGACCTTTGCACTATTCCCAAGGGAATGAAATCCACCACTTCTGATATCTTGAGGGTCCTTAGAGGACCAATGAGACTGTAGATTGAAGAAATAAGAAGAATTCTCTCAAGTCAGGTACTTCATACCCACCTATAAGTCCAGCTTCATGGAGATCATCCTCTGTGGGCACCTGCACTTAAGTGTACACACATACACACACATACACAGACACACACACATGCACACACACATACATACACACATATACACACATATATACACATACATACACACATACACATGAACACACACACAGACACACATACACAGACACACACACATGGACACACACATACATATACACACATACACACAAAAATACATACACACATGCACACACATACACACATACATACATACACACATAGACACATATACACATATACACACATACACATATACAATTTATAAAACATTTAAGAAAAACAAGAAACATGCTGAGAGGTAGCACCATAACGTGTTTGCCTTGAAAGCACAAGGACCTGAATTACATTCCCCAAACCTATTTTAAAAGTCAGACTGGGCGGGAGGGGTGGGGGGGTGGCCTTGGAGAGATGGCTTAGGGATCTGGCTTCTCTTCCTAAGAACTGGAGTTCAATTGCCAGTATCCACATTGCAGCTTATAACTATCTATAACTACTATTCCAAGGGATTCAACACCCTCACACCACACAGGCATAGATTCAGGAAAAACACCAACACACACAAAAATACAAATAAATAAATTTTTAAAAATCTAGATGTTGCTGGAGAGATGGCTCAGAGATTCAGAGCACTGACTGTTTTTCCAGAGGTCCTGGGTTCAATTACCAGCAATGACATAGTGGCTCACAACCATCTATCTTGAGATCTGGTGCCCTCTTCTAGCACACAGGCATAGTGGAGGCAGAATGTTGTATACATAATAAATAAAAAATCTTTAAAAAAAATCTAGATGTGTATGTAGTTCAATGAGATAGCATCAACCTTGATCTGAGCATTAGGGAATTAGGGACAGGCAGATCTCTGTGAGATTGAGGCTAGTTTGGTCTACATAGTGAGACCCTCTCTCAGACAACACATAAACAAACAAACAAATGAACAAAAAAACAACATGGTGGCCTTCTTGTACATTCAGAACTGGGAAGGTAGAGACATGCAGAGTCCTGGGGAATCACTAGCCACCAGCCTAGCCTAATTGGTGATCTCCAGCCCAATAAGAGATGCTGTCTCAAAAAACAATGTGAGCCTAGGAGTAAAGACTGTGGAGTTGGGAGGCTGGAGAGATGGCTTGACCAGTTAAGAGCACTGGCTGTTATTCCGCAGGACCTGGGGGTCAATTCCCAGCATTCACATGGCAGCTCATAACTATCTTGTAACTCCAAGATTTAACACCAATGCACATAAAAATAAATATTATTTTTTTTTTAAAAAAAAACAAGTGTGGAATTGGGGCTAGGCTGGTATGCTAGTACTTGCCTTGAATCCCAGCACTTGGGAGGCAGAAGCAGGTAGATCTCTGTGAGTTCAGGGCCAGCATGGTCTACAGTGCGAGTTCCAGGACAGCCAGGACTGTTACACAGAGAAATCCTGTTTCAAAAACAAAACAAAAACAAGCATGATACTAATAATGCTGGTCTCCTCTTAATCACTACTGATTATTCAGCTCTAGATGACCAGCTTGGATTGTCCTACTAGAGATAAGGTTTCACTTCAATGGTGCTGGTCTCTTGTTAATCATCACTGATTCTTCAGCTTCAGCTGACCACAGCACCAACTTTTTGTTGTTTTGTTTTTGCGACAGAGTTTCTCTGGTATCCCTGGAACTGGCTCTGAAGACCAGACTGGCCTTGAACTCACGGATATCTGCCTGCCTCTGCCTCCTCCCTAGTGCTGGGATTCTTTAATGTGTCGCCATTGCTTGGCATTGTTCACTTTCTATTTCGATAAAACCCTGGGACCAAAAGCAACTTGTTGAGAAAAGGGTATTTCGACATATAATTGCAGTCTGTTATGAAAGGATGTCAGCTTAGAAAATCAAGGCAGGAATGGAGGCAAGAACTAAGGCAGAGGCCCTGGAGGAACTCTGCTAACTGGATTTCTCACTCTGCTTTCTTAGACAATCCTAGGGTGTCACTGCCGACTGTGAGTTGGGCCCTTCTACATCAGTCATTAATCAAGAAAATGACTTTGTCTTACAGGCTCATGTGATGGAGAAATTTTCTCAGTTGAGAATCCTTCTCAGATAACCCTAGCTTATGTTGAGTAAGGGACATAGAGACTTATTACTTTTTTGTTAGAAGCAGTGCCCACGATGGCCTCTTAAACTCTCAGATTATAGGTGTATACCTTTAATTTGTTACCTTCTCTGGGTTTATGATCATCTTCCTCTTCTGAGAAAGATGGAGGCTAGCATTTTGCTCTGCTAAGTAGGTCAACAACACTCTGGACCAGCCCCTTCTGAGACTCAGGTTTCATATATATAAAAAGGGACAGAAGTAATGGGCGTGCAGCTCAGTGGTAGAGCAAGCACTTAGCATGGACTCAAGGTTCTGTAGTTAAGCCTCCATGAGAAAAAGAAGGTACTCACTACATTACCAGACAATAACAGCGATCAAATATGGGCATATGGGCTTTTCTTTTTCTTTATGTGTTTCTCCTTTTATCCTGTTTAAGATAGAATTTTACTATGTAGCTCATGCTGGTCTTGAACTTGCAATCTTCTGTCACTTTTTTTTTTTTTAAAGAATTTATTTTTATAATTGTATGTATGTGTGTTCCTGCCAGTTGAATGTAGGCATGGGGGAGAAGGGATAGAAGGGTTACCCGGAGCTAGAGTTACAGGAGGTTGTAAACTGCCCGATTGAGCTCCTAACCAGGCATGGTTTTGTCTTCCTCTCTCTTTCCTACAAAAAAAACATAAACAAATATGTTTATATTTATTTCTTTAATTTTTATTGACTGATTGAGACAGGGTCACACTTTGTATAGCCTTGGTTGGCGTCTCACTCACAGAATCCGCCTGCCTCTGCCTCCTGAGTTCTGAAATTAAAGGCGTGCAGCATCATGTCCTCCCCTGCTCCTTAATGTGTTTGGGTGCTTTGCTGTCTGTCTGTCATTTGTGTGCCTGGTGACCTCAGAGAACGTCGGACACCCTGGAAATTGACCTATAGACGGTTGAGCGCCGCCGTGTGGGTGTTAAGACTAGAATTTATGTCAACTAAGCTATCTCTCCGACCCCTCCACCCTTATTTTTATGCCTAAAACATAATAAATGCGTGGGAATATTCCTCTTGAGTAGTAGGTGGGGCATGAAGGTAAGATCAACCAATCAGGTTCAATACAAAGACTTTCGGCTGGCGTTTTCACTTCTGGAGCAATGCTGGCACTCAGAGCCAGGCTCCCGGAAAGCCGCCGGGATTTCCTTGTTCTCCAACTCTATTGGCTTTGGCCTTTGGTCACCTGACTCGTCCGACCAATGAGAGGCGGCGGAATCAGTACTTCCGCCTCTGTGTGCGGTCAGCGAGTCACTATGCCCACCCCACGAGTACTCTGATTGGCTGTCATCTGGAAGCTCACTCGTTTATTGGTCAGGAAGGATCCTACTCTCCAGCGGCAAGGAAGAGCTGTGTCAGACAAGCCTAGCAGCTCGGCAGCCATGGCGTCTTACTTTGATGAGCACGACTGTGAGCCGTTGGACCCTGAGCGCGAGGCCCGCAACAATATGTTGCTGGAGCTCGCGAGGAGAGTGCGCGGGGCTTGGAGCTGGGCCCCGGGCAGCAGGTTTCTGGGCTGGGCCATGGCGGAGAGGGCGGGTAACCTGGGAGATGAATAATACGGAACGTTAGTCTGGGCGACGCGATTAGTCGTTAATTTGGGCCATTAATGAGCAGGGCCCGCCAGGGGGATCGTGGGAAGGACTGAGCTGGAAAGGGTGGGGTTGGCAGAGAGAGGCTCCGGAGAAGATTGTCATGGGGGCGGACAGGGCCTGTGCCCATGTGCGTAAATTGGATAATATTTTGCTTGCAATAAACTAGCACAGATGCTCACTGCCGCCCTTGCAATCAACTTGGCTTTACCGGGTCGTACCTGAACGACTTCCTTTAGACTGCTACTTTGTGTAAAATGGGAATGAACAGCGAGCCAGGGTTGTCTGATCACACCGCCGTGCTGGTATTTTTCTTGTGTCTAACTGGCCTGGAACTTAATACATACACAAGGCTGGCCTCGAACTTACAGCCCTCCAAATGTTGTGATTAAAGATGCAGGACACCTCGGCCCCCCCCGCGCCCACTTTTAGTTTTTTCGATTGAACAGTTATTGTGTATGGGCCATTCATTACTATTAGCCCAGACAGGTGTTTTTGTTAGTGTCTGCTGGATTATGGGGGCCAAAAGTGTGTGGTTCCCTTAGTTTTAATCCTACACCCTCTTCCTCAGATCACTCTTTCATAGGATGGACTTGGAGAGCTTGGGATTGGTAGACTGGGAGCACCACCTGCCTCCACCAGCTGCCAAGGCTGTGGTGGAGAACCTCCCTAGAACAGTCATCAGCAGCTCCAAGGCTGGTGAGGATACAAGGTTTTTTTTTTTTTTTCTGTTTAGGGCAGATAAGCCAGACCTGCCATCTCCCCCAAACCACCTCAGTCTGGCTTGTTAGCTTTCTAGGCCAAGTCTGGATCTGAGTGGGAGGTTGGGGTGGGGCCTTAACAGTTCTGACAGCGCTTCCTCTTCAAGAGCTCAAGTGCCCCGTGTGCCTTTTGGAATTTGAGGAGGAGGAGACTGTCATAGAGATGCCTTGCCATCACCTCTTCCATTCCAACTGCATTCTGCCCTGGCTAAGTAAGGTACTTCTTCCAGCCATTCCCTGCCCTGACACCAGTTCCTAAGCTTCTTTTTTGGTTATGGACTGAGATGGAAATCAAGGAAGGGTGAGGCAGGGGTGGGAATCGGAAGCAGGAAAGGGCTGGAAAACTGCTCTGACTTTTCTAGACCAATTCCTGTCCCCTGTGCCGTCATGAGCTGCCCACTGATGATGCCAGTTATGAACAGCACAAGAAAGACAAGGTAGGGACTGGTGATTTTGTGGAGGGGGTGCAGTGGGTCACCCCATCCCTCTACCTCAGCCGGCTTGGACAGGTCTCTTCACTTCCTCACTGTGGCTCCCTTCCAAGTCAGTTTGGTGAGGGGCAAAGGCCTTAGCATTGTTGATGCTAGGATCGTGAAAATAGGCTTATAACAGCTGCTCTGTGGCCCTGTCCGTTCATATTCAGGCCTGCTCTGAAAGACGAATATGAACAATGTCTTTCTTCCAGGCTCGGAGGCAGCAGCAGCAGCATCGCCTGGAGAATCTCCATGGAGCCATGTACACGTGAGGCAGCAGTTAGGTCCGAGAGCTCAGCCTCTGTGACATTACACACTGAATCTTCATTAAAGGTTTTTGTACCCACCCTGCAGCTGCCCTGCTCACACACTGGAGCAGGGCTCTTCATCCTCAACCCTGCTGCTAATGAGGAAGATGGCAAAGGTGTCCGATGGCAGAAGTGCCAGGCTGCATTCCTTCTCTGCTAGTCTTTAGACTCTGGGTGGTGGGGGTCTGGGAGCATCCAGGGCTTGAATCTTAGTGTTCTTGGTTAAAGTCAAACTGTGTCAGGGCCTGGCACTTTGTAACTGTTTAAAACTGATAAACTAACTTGCACCACCCCCTTCCGGAAGAATCTAGTTAACCTTGGAACCTTTAGTTAACATTGGAATCCTGGGGGTGTTCTTTAGTTCCATGGAGGAAACTTTTAACATTGTAAAAGTTGCTCTCTGTATCCTGTCCCTGTAGGCCCCCTATCAAGGAATCAAAGTTCAAGCCAGACTGGGTAGGGGACAGAAATGAGACTGCAAAGCCAAGCCAGTTCAGAGACTGGCAAAGAGGCCAAGCCCTTGTGGAGCTTTGAGAGTGGGTTTCACTGTGTGACCCTGGCTGGCTTGGAAGTCACTGTGTATATAAACCAGATTGATCCTGGTCTATACAGAATTTAGGATATCCACCTGCCTCTACCTCTCCAGTGCTGGGATTAGTATGTAACATCATGCCCAGACCCTTCTGATGTATTTGGATGGCACTTGTCACTCTTAGTTACTGTCAACCCTCAAGAATCTTTCCTGGATGGACGAAAGGGCTTCTCTTTATCCCTGTCTATTATACTGGATCAGACTCTCCCTGACTCTCCAGAACAGACTGCAGACATGCAAATTAGAATTCTTTTAATAGATATAAAAAAGTACTAAAATACTCATGTGGTTCTGTTGTGTTATTTGCCCTAAAGGAAGTGAGGGGCAGAGTGAAGAACCCAGTTGCAGCTGGGTGGGCCTTCCCTTAGGCTAAGGCATGCTCCTCCCGTTATCCAGACTTAGGGGTCCCCGCTGCCCCAGCCCCCAATTCCTGCAGCAGGAAGCCCCAGTGTCTGGCTCTGGCACTGGGAGTCGAAGGCACCTGAAGGGCTGGCAGGACAAGTAAGGTGACCTTTAACACAAGACCCTACTCTGGTGTGGGGGAACAGGACATGGAGCAGACGCAGCTGACCAGACCGTGCTCCTCTATGGCACAGGTGGATGCTGGATGGCCACTTCTCCAGGAGTGAAGAAGCCTAGATCTCGACAATACTCAAAAAATTGTTTTTGGTACAAAATAAATGCAAGGAAGGTAGAGGGTGTGGGTGTTGGCGGAGGCTGGGCCAGCCACCCTCCTGACTCAGATCATGGCGATACTCTCGGGTGCACAGTTGAGGTGGGTAGAGGTGCTGCTGCTCCCAGAGGACTTACAGGCCCTGCCAGGGGCAGGCTGCAGTGCAGCCACTAGTGTGTGTGAGGAGACCGCCCCGAACTCATAGCTGAAGGTGCCGTAGAAAATGAGGATATCAAGAACAAACACCCACTCACACAGGGCAGCCCCGTGCTGTAGCTGGGAACTCTCATGGAGAAAGAAGACTCCACCTGGAGCAGGGTTAAGGGAAGTTCAACAGCAGGAGTGGGCCTGGCAACTCCTGTTTGGCCATCTCAGACAGGTAGGTAGACTGAGGGAAAGGATCAGACATCGTAAGGAGAAGGTCACTGGGCTCCAGATCCCCCCTCCCCCAGACCTGGTGTAGAAGGGCTGAGCTAAGGACGAGTTCCTGGCTACCCTATCTAGCCCAGAAGGATACTAAGGACCAGGGTGATGAAGGCGATGACAGCCAGCACACTTCGCAGGAAGGCCATTGCCAGGTCCAGGGTGGTGGTGGCCCCATGGTAGAAGAGAACACATTGCAGACACACAAAGAGCAGCCCAGCGGGGAAGGCCACACCAGCTCCGATATAGTGTAGAGACTTGGCATGGTCCACCTGGCCCAGACAGGGGCTAATCCATGAAGTAGCCCCACCTCTCCGCCCCATCCATCACTTCTCGATCCCTCCTCAACCCCTCCCCTGGCTGCCTTGGTCAACCTCCAGGTGCTGCCCCTACAAGCAGCCAGACCGTATGAAGGGGAGGTGGGGGGGCAGGCACCTGAAAGTTGCCGACCACCACCAGGCCCGCAGCGTTGGTGCAGCCTGTGATGAGTGCTGTGGTGTTAATCCAGGAGTGTCGGCTCTGCTCCAGGAGCTGTCCGTACCGAAGGAGGCTGATCAGGGCCACTAGGGGAGACAGTGACACTGCGGCCAGTTCTCTACCTTCTCAGCCTGCCCCCCAAGCTTCCGCCATGCTCAGGCACTCCAGCCTCTTTCTGAGAGCTGAGAACTACAAGGGTGTGGACAGGTAGGTAGAACTGTTCCTGTATCATCCCCCAGTCGCAGGCTTTACCCAGGCAGCTGTGTGAAGATTAGTTAGCATCTGGCCTTCAGGGAACAGGAGAGAAGTTGCCCCCTCTAGCCAGCCCTTGGTGATGGGGCAGGCTGTGTAAATGTTTCTGGGCTTTTCTGAAGATGAATTAGGGGGTCTGATGGTATCACTCACCCATAAAAGCACCCATGTTGCCAATGAGGCTGAAGAGGCAGCTCTCTGGGGGATATGTTCCACACTTGCTGAAGGGAGGGGTGAGGACAGTGAGGCAGGCGTACCCCGGCCCTCAATACCTCCCCCTACACCGCCCACGAGTGTGTGTGTGTGTGTTTATCTGTGGTTGGCCCTTCAGCAGGCAAGCCTCTGATTTAACAGAGCTCGTGTAAGAGAGATAAAGAGGTCCCCTAGAGTGCCTGGCAGATCTGAGATTCTACGCTGAGGCTTGCAGCTCGTCTAGATTTCCTTGAACTTGTGTTGGGCATTCAGAAGTGCTGGCCTTAGATCCGGGTACTTTCAATGGCTGTGTTACCTGAATCAGTATCTCCAAACCTCTGTTTTCACATCAAAAGTGAAAAGAACAGACCCTAACTTGGAGGAAGGATTAAAAGGCACCACTGGCATATAAAACTCAGCAGAATGCCCAGTTCCTAGAAATAGCACGTAGTGTATTTATTTCTTTGAAACAGGATCTTACATTGCTCAGGCTGGCCAAAAACTAGCTGGGGACAACCTTGAACTTCTGATCCTCTTGCCTGAATCTCTAGAGTGCTGGGATTGTAGGCATGGGCTACCACATCTAATTTTATGTGGTGCTGGGCTCTGTGCATGCCAGGCAGGCATTCTGTCAACTGAGTTACATGCCCAATGCCCAGGCTCCCCCTTGTCTCGATTCTTCTCTGAGACAAGGTCTCACACAGCACAGCAGGCCTTGAATTCATCTTCATACTTGTACTTCCCAAGTGCCAGGATTCTGACCCTTGCCACTAGCCTTGGCAGTATTAATTGGCTCAGTATGCTTCTTCTTCAGATTCAGGGACAGTCCTTTGCTGGAGGGGGTTTCTGGAAGTCTGGAGGGACCTAGGGGTCTGCCCAGTTTCCAGGACCTACCTGATGAGAGGAACATCGTCAAGGGTGCAGCAGGCCTTGGGGCCCCCTTGTTCAGCAGGGTCAGGAGAACAGGACTCATTGTAGGACCTGGTAGGTAGGACATGGGGGAGAAGATTGGGCGAAGGAGCATCTAAAACCTTGGCCTGCAGCCTTAGGCTCCACAGAGAAATCTTTGAGACCTCCCCAGGGCCTTCGTGAAGCAGAAGCAAAGAGGATGAAGGAATGACGGGAAATGGGCAGATGGACAGTATGCTGTGGCTGGAGACCAGTGTCAGACAGAGAACAGCAGTGAGGCCTACGGTCTCCATGTGGCTTGTGGGCTCAAGGACGGACAGATGAAGAAAGCTTTAGAGTGAGGCCACCTGCAGAGTGCTCCATACCAGTTCTCCACTGGGCACACGTGGCGGTTCATCACGGCCATGGCATACCTGCGGAAGCACACCTGTCACCCTGTCCCCTGGGCTCTTCAGGCCCAGCCACCCCTTACTGGCTCTTGGACTTTTGTCCTAATTCATCCTCTCTGTCCTTGCTGTCATTTGGTGGGGTGAGGAAGTAGGTATTGTTGTTATAGCAGAGCCTGCAAAATTGCCCCACTAAAGACCCTCTGGAAGTTGCCTTGTGTAGAAGTATATGTTGGAGCTGTCTTGCTGGACTGCAGCGGTGCCAGCTTGTCTTGAGAGCCTGTGTACCCAGGAATCAGGCCAAGCTTTGGAGACACAGAGTGACCCTGGGTACCTACCATTATGGAGTCTACAAACAGGTCAATGGACTTTGTGTGTGGCAGCAAGCTCCTGTTATGCCCCCCTTCACCCACACCCTCTTACTCACACTGTCCATATGCCCGTGATGGAGAATGCTGACAAACTGACAGGAAGGAGGATCCAGGCGGTCATGTGGGAGTGGAGCCAGGGTGGTGATAGTTTGGGGGTAGGATAACAGGTAGGTGGGGAAGAGGGGGCAGGCCCAGCTACCTTGAGATATTTCGACCACAATCATCAGCTGCCCTGGCCTGGTGAGGGGAGAAAGATCAAGGTCCAGGGTCTGGTGACTGGCCAGTGTGGGGGTGGAGGGGGAGGGTAAGGTGGGCAACACTTCATCCAGAGCTCTCCCTGAGCTTTCGAGCGTCCAGACTTTGGGCTGAGCCCCAGCTAGAACGTGGCACCCTCTTGCTATCCATCTGGGGCCTCCGCGATCTACTCAAATGCCACTGGTGCGCTGGGAGCCTCGGGCAGTGCTGTAACATCTGGAAAGAGAGCCACGCTCCCCGGCCCGAGGGACACCGGCTTGGTGAAGGCTGTGAAGGCTGGAGCTAGGACAATCAAGGGGATCATGCCAAGGAAAGCCAGGGAGGGTGCGCGGGGCCGAGAGAGCGGCTGCCAGGCGTTGCTGTGCGGGCAAACCACCTGACCACCGCGCCCAGGCAAAGGGGCGGGTTCTCGAGGGAAGCCCGACCGGGTCTGCTCGCGTGGGTACAGGGACCCCAGCTTGGGTAGGAGTCCGCAGCCAGCGACAACTCCCCATCCCCCCAGAGCCCCGCTCCCCAACGCGATCTCTTTTGGAGACCAAGAGAGAAAAGGAGTCCAGTACGCACCTCCCCGGAGCGCCCCGCCGCTGCTCCCAGCTCAGCCCCCTCGTGGCTGTGTCTCCAGCTGCGGCCCTCGGAGCAGCCCTGAAAGGTTTAAAGGGCCGAGCGGCCCCGCCCCTGGCGGTCCCAAGCCCGCCGCGCCGCCCGCCGGGACGTGGAGTCCGCGTAGCCCCGGCCCCGGTGCCGGCGCCCCGCCCGAGACTACAACTCCCGAGCCCCCGCGGCAATGTCACGGGGGAAACGTGGGCGGTGCCCCAAGTCCAGGGGACCTGGGCGCCCGGGGCGATGGCCCGGACACCTCTGACACCGGGATCTAGAGGGCAGTTGGGTTTGTCATTCCTATGGTGGGGGTGCGGGCTAGCCAGCCCTGCAGCTCCGCCCGTGACTGTAGCCTGTGGCTGTCATCACGCACGTGGCTGCAAGAAGCCTCCCTCCACTGCCTCGATGGACCGTAAAGGATTGGGGTGTGGCACCCCAAGCCTGCCACTGTCTTGACAGGCATGAGGCAGGTGGGTGAGAAGCCAAGCACAAACCTGGACCTGGTTTAGGAAACCCAAAGCTGGATTTGGTTCTGTCCACCCCACCCATTACGCTCGATCCGCCCCATTAGCAAACTCTGGAAGAGGGCTGCTTTTATTTTTATTTTGGGGTCATACAAGAACACAGAGTACTATTGACCAAGTCATCGTGTTGTATCCAAGATGTTTCCCGGCTAACGATGCAACACGTCGTTAGCCAAGATCTAGGGTACAAAAGGATATCCGTTCTAATTACATGAAGGTACCTGTGTAGGGTTGGTAAAGATGCACACACTCGGGTGCTCATTACTAGGGGGGGAAGGTGAAGTACTCAAGTGGAAACAGGACTATATGGGAATAAATTATCCATTAGTCTTCCTTCAATTGATGGACTGAGAATGTACCCTGAACATTCTTCATGATGGAAGGGAGATGGCTACTTCTGCTCACACATCTATAAGGCAGCCCCAGCCGTGGGGCCCCCATTATACCACACTTTGGCGGAGTACGATCCCAGGCTGGTAGGAGTGGGAGATAGCCAGACTGGTGAAACCAAGGCAAGCTTCACAAAGGTGTTTGTGCTGAAGCAAAATAGTGCAGGACAAAGCTGAGAATTTGGGCATCAAGAGGAGAAACCTTTTGGGAATCCAAATGGAGGACACGGTATGGGAAACCACCGAATGGCCTTTTCCCTTTTACCGTAAGGACTTATTAGGGAAAACAGGCCCAAGAAATGGCTGTGCAATGCTCAATGGACAAGACTAGCCTGGCTGAATTAACAGGGGTGGAGGTGGGTATAAAATCCAGTCCAGCTTCTGACCATAGGGGCAAAGGTGCATCTCTCAGTAACACAAAAGGAACATTTTTTCCAGCCCCGATACATTCCAAGCTAATCACTCTTTTTCTTATATGCCCAAATGGGACTGTGAACTATCATTTAAAGCTATCCTTCACCCCCACCCCTCTGCAGTGTCCTATTGTGTAATCCAGACTAGTCTCAGAGTAATGATCTTTAGCCTCTCCTCTAGAGCATTAGGATTACAGGCATGTAGCACCTCACCTGGTCAGCTTCTTTTCTACCTCTCAAGATAGGGACTATGTAGTCCTGCTGCTGAAACTCCCTGAATCTGGCTGGTGAATTTTTGTTTTTCAAAACAAGGTTTCTCTGTGTTAACAGTCCTGGAACTTGCCTTGTAGTCCAGGCTGGTCCTGAGCTGAGACGTGCCTGCCTATGCCTCACAAATTCTGGGATTAAAGGTTGTGTCTTTATCCTATCACCAGGGGATCCTGGAGGATCCACAAGCCTGACATGGTGTGGAGGTTACCCACACGTGGGATCTGTGCTTAAGAGAGCAACAGTAGAACCAGATGTCTTTAAAAGTTTCAACCTTTATGCTACGTGTTATAGCTGTTATACTCTGACCAGAACAGCTCTTAGAATAGTCAGCACAGAAGAGGTGTCATTTCCAGTGTTGATTCGGTAGTGGAGTGACTCTAGGGCAGGCGTTTAACTTCCCTCCCCAAGTACACAAATGATTTCACAACTCTTGGCAAAACAGTGCTGTAAAAATAGTTTATTGGTTAAAAAAGTACCTTTCATGATTTTCAAACAATTTGCATAATTCATTTTATTTATAAACTCCGGAAATAAAAATGTATGGCTTTTTCTACATTTAGCACCATGACACAGCCAGTACATTCGGAGATAAGGTGTTGCTGTATAGCTCAGGCTGTAGGGCTCCTCCGCTCAGTCTCTTCACTGTTCACCATTCCTCGCCTCTTGTTCTGTTGGCTCTGGGAGGAGAGGAGCCCTTTACTAGGACGTTTCCATACCTATCATCCCTCCACCTCCTGAGGAAATTTGGGCTGGATATCTCCAGTCCCCAGGGATAGGACAGGAATCCAAAGGAGTTAAGTTTTCAAATATCTGTCAACATTCCATGAGATTTTCCCAAAAGGCTCAGAGATAGGAAAGCCATCTGTCCTTCGTATAAAGGTCTCATTGAAATGTGAGTTATTCAAGAAGCACTCCAATGCCATTCACAGATCTTGTCAAACACACAGCAGGTTGGAATACTTACCACCCCAAAGGGGTTTGATCTATCTGGGTTGATCTCTAGTTGGCAGTGCACCCCAGATGACCAGGGCGATGGAATGTTCTTCCCCATTCATAGTGGACCCACCCCGGGATGGTAGACTGCAGCCACTACATACACTACTTTCATCACATACACGTTTCGATCTTTCCCCTTCTCTCACCACCTTCTTCAGAGACTTTCACACTTGCCAGTGGGCCCCGACTCCAGCGTTCTCATTTATACTGGCACAGCCCAAGCTCCCTTGCAAAACCAGCTTCTCATGGATGACATAAACTCTGTCCCAGGAATTACAAAACTGTGAAATACAGGCTTAATTCTAGTTAAAAACGGAGGGGGAAAACATTCCAGAGAGAGTTGGAATGAGATTTTTTGTTTGATGCAAGGTCTACATAGCTCAAGCTGGTCTCAAACTTATGGCAATCCTTTTTTTTTTTTGGTGGGGAGGGGTAGGGTAGGGGTTGAGACAAGGTCTCTCTATGTAGTCCTGCCTGTCTTGGAACTTGCTATGTAGACCAAGCTGGCCTCAAACTCAGAGAACTTCCTGCCTCTGCCTCCCAAGTACTGGGATTAACAGTATGTGCCACCACACCTGGCTATATAGCAATCTTTCCACCTCAGCCTCAACCGCTGGAATTACAGGCATATGCCATCCTACTGCCCCAGCCTCCACATCCCCCCCCCCCCAAAAAAAAGAAAAAAGTCAAGAACACATCTATCTAACTGAGTGTTGATTCTGAAGCAGTTTTCTGCCTATGGCACACTGCTTCTAACTGTGCCACAATACAGGGCACTTCTGCTTCTGAGAGCTCACTAGAGCCCGCAAGTTTTGACACAGCTGAAAGACACCTAGAAGCATGTCTGCCAAACAAATTGGACAGTACTCTGGACCCCAGAAGAGAACAGCAGGGCAATGCAGCTAAGTCAGTAAGACTGAGGACACAGCCCCGAGAGGTATTTCAGGGATGCCTGGAGGAACATCAGCATCAGCTCCAACAGGCTGATGGCCACACTTCATTTAAGCACAAGTTTGAAGCATTAGGACAAGTTAGCTAAGAACCAAGAGTGCTTTCTTGGCTAGAAAAATCTTTCATACACACCTGATCAGCAAAGCGCTTCTGGAAAAAAGGCTAGGAGGAATTTCCATCAGTTCCTTAGCTGAGAAAGTCTTTGTAAGAATCTCATAAACACATAAAAGGCCTATACTGAATGCTCAGTTCTTCTATTTCTTCCTTTTTTTTTTTTTTTTTATTTCTTCCTTTCTTAAGAAGTGCGAATAGAGACAAATTTTTAGGTGCTGGGTTCTCAGATTCCTCTCCAGGTACTTTTTCTAGGTTCAATAACTGAACTAGCAAATAGGAAACGAAGCTCTTAGAACACAGACGCTCACAGCAGCCAGAGTTCCAGTGAAGCCTGTGTTTCAAGTCAGAAAACGGACTGAGTAACTGGAGACTGAAATGCCCAGCATGGAGTCTGGCAAAAGCTCCTTCACCTTAGCAGGCCATCTAACCTGCTAAGTCCAAAGGCACTTAGAACACATGTGCAGGAATACAGGGTACAGGCTCTTCCTTGACAGCAGAGCCGGGCTCAGGACTGACAGGCTTAAGGCACTTAACCCTGGAACTGCTCTCTGGTCCTCAGCCACCTCCATAACCAGGCCCTTCTAACTTACCACCTAACTCACTGCCCCAGAATTCCTCTGGCATCACAAGCTGTGATGCCTAGCCCCATTATATCTGTTTTCAGCAGAGCCTCCAATGTCCTTGAAGAGAAAAACTACTGAGCTGATACAGTCAGAATGACCTCAAGATCCTCATAGAAGACATACCCTGGGGCAGGGGGGTTGGCTGTAGGCAGTACCAGTGCTTTTCGGCTCTTTTTCAAGTTGTTGAAGTTAGGCTCATTTCCTGGAAATCTCAGGCGCCTCTGAATTCCTGTGCACAGGATGTGTTGTGGACTTCAGACCTTAGCCTAATCTTGTGTTGAAAAACACATCCCCTGTAGGCAAATGCTATGTCTGGGGATCTTTACTCAAAGGACTGAAGTTACATTTATTTGTTTTTTTGCTCAAACAACTTAGGTTGGTCTTTAACTTGCAGCAATCCTACCTGGACTTCCTGCATACTGGGAACTAGTGTGCAGAACCACGCTTAGACGTGTTCTTGGGAGGTAGTAAAAAAAGCCTACGGTAGAAAAGTGTTCATTTCACTTTTCTATGGTGTTCTTTAGGATTCTCTCTATTTTATTTTTTTGCAACTAGAGCCCCCCCCAATAAGGCAAAATTATAACTTTCCCAACTTCAATAATTCAAGACTGTTAAACCATAATTGGAAAGCTAGTTTCAAGTTTGGTAATTCCTCTCTAGTCTGAGCAGAAGGTAGTCTGTTTACAATGAGGGGGTGAATTTGGTAGGCCTATTCAAGGCAGGTTTTTTTCCTTTCGAGACAGAGTTTCTCTACAGAGCCCTGTCTGCCTGTCCTAGAACTCTGTCTGTTCCAGGCTGGTCTTGAACCCACAGAAAGGTGTCTGCTTCTACCTTCTGAGGTCTGGGAGCAAAAGTATAGGCCACCACTCCCAGCAGGCAGGTTTTTCAACAGATGACTGAGGCTTAGCTCAGCATCTTCCTAGGTCTCCTATATAGTCTTTCTGGTACAAAGCAGTGGGGCACATAAGTGGCTCAGGAAAGCCATGGAAGGGGAAGAAGATATATTTGCAAATAGGCCCCAAAACAAAGTTCTCCTGTTTTATTAGCATCAGAATTACTTGGAGAACTTGTTAGGAGGGCAGACTCCCAGAAACCCCACTTTCAAATTCCTGAGTAGTAGAGAAAGTCATGTTGGGAGGATGGAGAAAGTGGACCCCACCCATGACATGTAGGCGAAAGGAAAGTGGTAACTGTCTAGGGAAAGATGGGTGGAAGAAAGAAACATCAAGGTACCACAACCAATACAGCTCACAAAAGGGCCTGGCAAATGAGCACAACAAGCCTGCAGCGTGTAGGCAAAGGCTTCATAAGCCTTGCTTCTCCCTGAAGTCTGTGTTCCCAAAATACCAGATAGCCAAAACTGTCAAAAAATTCCAGAATGTTAGGTCAGACAAATGGGGCAATATACAAAAAACACCTTAGAGGGTCCAGCAGCTTGAGGGGAGGACAAGGATCCCTGAAGATCATATAGATAGGTCCCGGCACCCCCAAAGTAGAGGTGAGCTTCCCTGGATGAAATTCTGCCAAGTGCAGTGAATCCTGCCTGAAGCCTTCAGCCCGATCGATCAGTGCTGGCTCTGGCGCTTTGCAAGCTCTTCCTGGATGCGCAATCTGAGGGCCTCTCGCATGGCTGGATCCAGAGGTGTGTGTGCTGATACCTCTTCACTCACCCTTCTGGGATCATCATCCTATGTGAAGAAAGAGTCAGGAAGCTCAGAGCCTGGTCTCTTTGAGGAAAGTGACCTGCCCTGTTCCTAGACAACATTCTTATACAATTCTTTGGCTGAAGGCTCCTCATTTCTCAGTAGTCCCCTGTAATAGTGATTCTCTAAGGTCACAAATTCTCTCTGTCCCCCCAACTAAGAATCACCGTGTGCTGAGAAAGTTGTACCTGATGACAATGCCCAGCAGTCCTATGTGAAAGACATGTTTTCCCACTGGCCTCAAGATAAAGATCAGCTCAGGGATTGGTAGTAGTTTCCAACATGGCCCAGGACCTTCAAGCTTCAGCTGTTTCCAGAAGTCGTACCTGATACACAATAACTGATGTGACCTCTCCACTGTCCGCCTCATAGTCTAAACAGAAGAGCTGGCGGCCATGGGGCTCCAGCTCAGAGCTTCCACTACTGCTGCTTTCACCGGACTCCTCACAGTCTGGGTTGACCAGGTGGGCAGAGCCATCTGTAAGGGCAAACCAGAATGAGAGGGAAAAGAGGATGCTGCTAAAACCCCTACTCCCAGAAAAAGAACACCAAGAAAGCATCCGATCTTCCAAAAAGACTCTGGGTGTGTATGTATGTGAACACAGTGTGTGTTTGGGGAGCTGTCAATCAGGATTTTAACTTGTCTTTCTATCTCTACTATAGTACAGTTCTGTAGGTACAAGATGCACAGGTCTCCAGCAAACATCACTCGAAGCTGCTGTGGAGAGTACTCTGCCTGGTTCAGATCCAAGCTCTACCATTTACTAGCTCTGCAATGTTGGACAACTTATCATTTCACCTCTTTGGACGGCGAAACAGAAATAATATTTCTCAGCTTAAGGTGTTCCTATAAGTTAACGTACACAAGACCTAAACCCTCTGTAAATAACAGCACACAAACTTAATGTCATGTTAGTTAACATGAGTTCATGGCCACATGAAAACCAGGAAAAGGCCATTTATTGGGTTCATTTCATTTTATATACTGGCTGGTGTTTGTTTTTTAAATCTTAGCAAGGCTTTCTCTCTTCCAAGTGGCAGGAATATTAAAATACAGCAATGGCAGACAATGTTGGACAGTGATTTCTGGCCCGATCCCATGTACCTTCAGTAACTGTGTTGCTTAACTGGGGTCACGAGCCCTGGAGCAAACATCTGGGGGCGCTGAGGCAGTGGCTTCTGAAAGGGCAGCGACGAAGGGGAAGGGCTGACCCAAAGAAGAGGGGCTTGGCCGGGGGCGGGGTTTGACCAGGGGGCTGGGCCGCGGGCGGGCTACTGCATACCTCGGTGGCGCGGCAGGTACACCTGCAGGTCTGGCTTGCGGGGCCGTGTGGGCGCGGGTGTGTGGCGCCTCCTCGCCTTCTCCTTGGCCGCCTGCTTCACCTTCTTGTCGTAGTCGTCCCTGCGGGGAGCCGAGCGGGAGTCAGGTGCTGTCACCCGGCCAAACCCGGTCGGGTCGGGCCTGGGGCGGGCGGTACCGAGCGATCTGGTTCCGGCGGATGTGATGCACGAAGCCGTGGCTCATGTCCAGACGCCCGCCAGGCTTGCAGCACAGCCCCGGACCTGGATCCCGTGATGCCTCCATTCGGATCCTGGGTTCAGAGCCGCAGCAACCGCCACAACGGCCGCGGAGCTCAAACCACTAGCTGCGAAGCCGGACTTCCGGCTGCGGACGCAACTTCCGGTTCCGATGCCCCTCTTTCCGGTTTCGTAGGTGCCAATGGTGCTTAGAGTTGATGCTTTCGGAATTTGGGAACCTGGTCTAACCGAGTGCTGTTAAGGCGGTGGTTTCCCTCTCTTTGTAATATTCCAATACGAAAGAAGGATTTTATAGGTGATGTTTCAAGAAATTATAAAAAATGCAAGTCATCCACGAATACTGAAAACTATTACTAGGGATGCTGGCTTTCTTTTCTAGCCCTTTAAGTTCTTTAGGTGTACAGTACAATGAGCTACATTATGAGGTCAAATATATCTGTCTCTGTGTGTAAATCTTCTTTGTTCGTATATTTAAAGGCAGATTCTGCTCATAAGAAAGTGGTATTTTGTCATCCCCATCAATTTTGCTCCCTCTTCTCTCCCTTTAGACATCTAACTGGATTCTTAAAAGTTCTTCCATCACACAAACGCCGTTAAATCTAGGTTTCACATATGGAAAAACATGAAATATTTGCGATTTATGTTTCCAAATCTTACTGAATTTCTTCAACATGACCACTTAAGTTTACTATTTCTCCGCAAATAACATAATTTCATTCTTTATGGTAGAAGAAGAAGGAAAAAAGGAAATGTTATATATGTCATTTGGTTGACTCTGATACAGCTGTGCCCAAGTTTCCTTATTTGTGTGTGTGTGGTGTGTGGTGTATGTACGTGGTTGGGGGATTGGTGGCGTAGGCCAGGGGAGGATACCAGGTGTTCTGGTCTGTATTCTCTACTTGTTCTTTTGAGATAGGGTCTCTCACTGAACCTGTAGTTAAGTTGGCAGGTATCAAGTCCTAGTGGCCCCCACTATAGGCTTTTTACATGGGTATTGGGGATTTGAACTCAGGTCTTCATGTTGTACAGTAAGCATTCTCACCAAATGAGCCATCTCCTCCGGTGCTTGCTTATTTTTAAGTGGACATGCTAAGAACATCTATCCCTGTTAGGTAATGAGGTAGACAAGTGCTTAGGTAGGTAAGTTTTCTCCACCCATACTCAGTCCCTATTCCAGCCACATTGAGGTTGCACTGTCCTGGCCCAGATCACTTGTTTAACCGTCCTCATGAGAGGAGCCAAGGCTTTTGAGGGTCTAATAATGTATAGCTGCTCTTCCTTCTTTTCCTGCTGTGTAGCTCAGGCTGGCCTTAAACTTTGGGAATCTTTCTGCCTCAGCCTTGGTGTATTTTTTAAAGTCCTCATTTTAAAATGTGAAAATAGGAACTCATTATTAGAACAGTGACAAAGTAGTATAACTGTGTGATGGAATATTGCAATGCAAAGTAAAGGAACAGATTATCTGTACAGATGTGAAAGAACTCAGGTCGGAAAATGTTAACAGTGTAGAGCACCTGAGTATAAAAGTCTAGGAAACGCAGTCACATTTCACAGGGGCACAAGGACATTTCTAGCGAGAGATAGGTTTCTTCTCTTGATTATGGCAATGGATTCACAAGTGTTCACACATCAGACTTTAGCAAATTACACTCATCAAATGTCAATTATACATCAATGGAACTGGTCAAATAGGCAGGGACTAAGGCATAATCAGTGGTAAAACTGAATAAACGAGCCTTGGCAGAGTATTTGCGATTTCCTTATTTCAAGAGTCATCTAAATATAGTACTAATTTAAGTTCCCAGGTGCAAGCCTGAATGAAGGAGATAATTTGTAATACTGACTCTTTTGCCTGTGTAGGTCCCAGATCAGGCAAGGGGATATCTTTGGATTGTCATTTTGAGACACAAACTGCCTTGACGTTATTTAGGGCCGAATGTCAGCTTCCTTCTACTTTCTCTAAGCTGTGAAAAAGTAAGGGAGTATCTGTCTCAACTTGGCGGGTAGCGCCTGTAAGGGTTCAACCGCTGGTATTGTCCCTCTCGGCGACCCGTAGCGAGCTGCGCGTCCGAGGCCAGCTCGGCTCCTGATTGGCTGCGCGTCTCCAGCGTGCGCGGCGCCAGCGCGGAAGCTCCTAGCCGGTGGTGGCGATGTCTAGCCGGTCTAAGCGGCAATCTCACGGTTCCACCCGCGGGAAGCGCGAGTCCGAGTCGCGGGGTAGCTCGGGTCGCATCAAGAAGGAGCGAGACCGCGAGCGGGAGCCCGAGGCGGCGAGCTCCCGGGGCAGTCCGGTCCGCGTGAAGCGGGAAGCCGAGCCGATTGCGCGAGAGATCCCGGCGCCGGCGCCCCCGTCGGTGAGGGTGAAGCGGGAACGCGAGGCCGACGAGGACTCGGAGCCCGAGCGGGAGGTGCGAGGTGCGCGGGGCCGGGCCGGGCCGGGCCGGGCACGCCCTGCACCCTCTCCAGCTTTCCTCTCTCTTTTTTATTTTATTTTATTTTATTTTATTTTTTGAGACAGGGTCTCAGGAATTTGCTGTTGTAGCCAGAGATGACTTTAGAATCCTCTTGCCTTCGCTTCCTGAGCTCTGAGATGCACAGTTTTCGTCTGCTTTTTACTTTTCCTTACCTTCTGTGTTTCCCTGCCCGAGGTTAAATCCAGACTGGACTACCCTCAGGTGAAGACAGTTCTAACCTCAAACGTCCCGATACACCACAGCTCCTCTTTATCGAATAGCCCACGTGGGTCAGGTGCTCTGCTGATAACTTCCCAGATATTCCCCTTTCCAGTTTTGGCAAAATCTCTAAGATGCAGGCTCCTGTTGTGATATCTGGAATAAGCCCATTCAGCCGGGATCTCTGCACCCTATTAAAGAACTGACTTTGTACTAGTTCAGTAGTTTGGAGACCGTTATGCTTCTCCGTTATGCTTCTCCTGGGTTTTGCATGAGGTTGTTGTAGGGGTTCTCTATTGTCAAGGAAGGATATCGTTAAAGTGAACAGCCTTGGGAGACAGATGTTATTATAGAGCAATGGTAAACTCACAAGCAGATAAAATCTCCTTTAAGGGAAGAGTTGTTTCATAAGGCAACCCGCTGTGAGCACTGGCTCATTTTCTATTATTCTCTTGTGCGACTTGACTCCAGGAACTGGCAAAGATATCATATTACTGCTACTGTTACTGTTTTAGTAGACTCTTGTTTTAGTCTGACCACATGCCTCCCATCAATATCCATGAGGCTGTGGTAAGCTAACACATTGGCTGGCCAGTAGGATTGACTCTTAGGACCTTCACAGTTCTAGGACAAATGGTAGATTTAAGATGTTTATCTTATTTTAGTACGTATTGGATTTTTGTTGTTGTTTGTGGTTTTTTGTTTGTTTTTGAGACGGGGCTTCTTTGTGTAGCCTTGGCTGTCTTGGAACTAGCTCTGTAGACCAGGATGGCCCCTGGACTCAGAGATGGCCTGCCTCTGCCTCCTGAGTGCTGGGATTAAAGGTGTGGGCCACCACTGCTCAACTATTTGCAGGGTCCTAATAAGTAGCCTTGGTTGGCATGGAACTTTCTGCATAGACCTTGAACTCAACAGATTCCTCCTGTCTCTCCCTCTCAGGGCTGGGATTATTTGTGTGCATTTACTTATTTCTGTGCGTGTACCATAGTGTACACGTGAAGGTGAAAGGGCCGCTCACTTGTGGGAGTCAGATATTGATTGAACTCGAGCAGTTAGATTTGGTGGCAAGAACCTTTACTAAGCCGTCTCACTTGCCTGGATTTCTTTATATATATGTGAATTAATCTTTTGTTGGTTATATGTGTAATAGACTACTCTCAGTGTGCAGCTTTTTTGGAATGTCAGTACAAGAAAAGTACAAGCTCATCTTAATCTTAGTTGATCATATTTTTTCATTTCCATGGGAAATAGAAACAAAGCAAAAATGGAAACAAAGCAGGTCTTGTTTATCTTTGTTTTTTTAGTTTGTTTGTCCCTGTGATTTGAATAGAGTCTCCTGTCCTCCATTTATGATGCTGTGGAAGAGCAAAGCTTGCCCTTGCTAATTAAGTGCTCTACCACTGAGTTAGCATCCTGCCACAAGTTTTCCGTTTTAAAGTCTCTGATGGATTTCTTCTCAGCAAAGAATGGCCGAGTGGATTCTGAGGACCGGAGGAGTCGTCATTGCCCATACCTGGATACTATCAACAGGTCAGTGATACAGACAGAGAGGATGAGGAAAAGGCTTGGGGCTAGATCTCAGTAGCAGAGCACTTGGCCTGACATGTCAGAGATCCAAGCTTTAATCCCCAGTACCCTACAAACAAACAAAATCAGTGTATTTTGAGATGCAGAATATGGTAAAGATTTTGTGGAAAACTCTGAACTGAACAGTAAACAGCCCATTCAAACTTTCCTCCTTAAGCCTTTCTGCCTCTTGCTGTGTTCTTCATGCTGCCCCTTTAAAATTGCACAGTGCATTTGTTTTGTTTTGTTTATAGCTCTGGCTGTCCTAGAACTCAATCTGTAGACCAGGTTACCCTGGAACTCAGAGATCTACCTACCCCTCCTCCAGAGCGCTGGGATTAAAGGCATGCACCACCACCATTTGGTCAGTGCAGTACACAGTAAGAATGAACGATTAGTTTATTCTGAATTTGTATTTTGTAACTAAGGGATACATGGTGTACCTGAAGTTACAGTAGCAAACTGAAATATTTATTGAATCCACACTACTTACTGGGTGCTATTCTAAATTTTCAGGATTCATTAAACAAAATACAATTTTTTTATTTGTTATTGAAGCAAAGTTGGGGTTTGAAGATATTTTAGTAACAGCTTAAGCACAGGGTTAAGGGAAAGAGGTACTCACAAGAAAGTAAGACATCTAAGAGCATGGATGTGGGCTTCTCAAACACTTGCCAAGACTTGTTTTCAGGATTTAGTTGTGTGTGTGTGTTCCTTCACAAGTTAATGTCCTCACATGCATGCGGGTGCCTGTGAAGGCCAGAAGAGGGTCAGTTCCTTTGAAGTCAGCATATGGGTGGTTGTGAACTGCCCATGTGGGTGGGTGCCGAGAACTGAACTCCAGTAGTCTGCAACAGTAGCAGTTGCTCTTAACTGCTGAGCCATCTCTCCAGTCCCACAGTGTCTTCTGTATAGCAGAGACAGTCCCCTAATCTTGTATTTTCTTTGATTTCCATTTGTTCACAACTTATCTTCTAGGATAGTGTGTCTCTACAACAGAGAATCACATTTTAAAATGTTGTCTGTTTTATTTCTTTGAGACAAAGGTTCTGATGTACAGCCCCTCAGGTGGAGACTGTATTCTCCACCCACCCACCTCAGCTCCTAAGTGCTAGGGGATAACAGGTGTGCCCCACCAAGCCCGTCAGTAATTGCTTTTCATTAGGGCTGTCCATTGTGGGAAGCACAGGATACACCTGCTCTTGAGGATTTGAAGTACGGCTCTAGCAGTTGAAGCACTGTTTCGTAGCATCTGTGGTACTAGAAGTCACATCCAGGGCATTCATGCCGGACATGCCTTACCACTGAGCACGCTTCAGCCCAGGAACTACATTTAAAACTTAGTTATCAATAACCATTGTGGCTAAGTGGTCCCCCAACAGTGTAACTATTCATATTTATTATTAACTCTCTTTCACAGTTGTGGAGTCAGTGGGCATAACAGATTTTTTGCCCCTTTCTGCTCAGCGGTTAGGGTTAGGGTTAGGAGACTGTTGCTCTGTGCTTTAGTGAGCAGGTCTAGTTGTAGGTGTTGTCTTACGCTGGGTGCTTGTTCTCTCTTCTCCGTCTCTGTCTCTCTTCAGTTTTTCTCTTTTCTTTCTGGTGAGTGTGTGTTAGGATCCTATGCTTGCTGGGCAAGTGCTCTACCATTGAGCAAAATCCCCAAGCACTTGCCATTATTTATTTGTTTGATTGGTTTGGTTTTTGAGAAACCATTTTTCTGTTACAGTTCTAGCTGTGCTCGCTTTGTAGACCAGGCTGGCCTTGAACTCAGAGATCTGCCTGCTGTTGCCTCCCAAGTGGTGAAATTAAAAGTGTGTGCCACCACTGCCTGGTCATTTTTTTTTTTTTTTTTTTTAAACAAAAATAAAATTTTTATTTATTTTTGAGTCAGAGTCTCAACTGTGTTGCCCCGCTGGCCTGGAATGTAATGTGCAGACTAGGCTGGCTTCAAACTCACAGACATCCACCTGCCTCTGCCTCCTGAGTGCTGGAATTACAGGTATGTGCCACCATGGCTGGCACAGTTGTTTGTCTCTTGAAGGATGTCTTCACACTCTGTGTCCTCTGACTTCTCGGTGCTCTTGAGCTCTTATTTGTTGCTTTCCCTGCAGAGAATGTGAATATAATGGAAGGTTCTTTTTTCTTTTCCACATCTTAACTATATATAGAGTCCAAGCTGATCTGGAACTCTTTATGTAGCTGGACCTGGCTTCAAGCTTGCAGGAAGACTGAGTCTTCCAAGTGCCAGACTTACAGGGGTGAGACTATGAAAAGGTGGTTTTATGAACAGTGGGTTCATTTTATATATATCACACAAATATATAGTGCATATCTTCCTGTTGCTTTAAATTATCTGAGATTACTAATCCCAAATACAGTGTCAGTACTTTGTAAAATAGTTGTCATTTAGGGAATAATGGTCAAAGGGCGAAAAAAACTCTGTATATGTTTAGAACAGGTGTAGCTTTTATTTTTTCCAAATATTGATTTATGATTCATTGTATCTAATGAAAAGGTATGTCTTGGGCATTTGTGTCTGACGCAGACACTTTGAGCCTGCTTTTGGGGAGTGATGTGGCTTATATGTTGTTGTTACAGCATCCTTTTAGGGATGTGGGAGACACTGTGGCATGTAGAGCCATGGCCTTGTTCCTGTTCATTTCTCCTGTGGTCTGTTTCAGGAGTGTGCTGGACTTCGACTTTGAGAAACTCTGCTCTATCTCCCTCTCGCATATCAATGCCTACGCCTGTCTCGTGTGTGGCAAGTACTTTCAAGGTAAATAAATGGCAGCAGTGATAAGCATGTTAAGTTTGTGAAGCTGTCTTTTTCTATTTGGGAAAATAAGTTATTCTTGGGAAGCACATTTAATAATTTCTGTCTTTGACCCCAGGAAATTGGAGGTTTCCTCCTTGTTCACTGTTGGGCACATATGAAAGGGAAAGAGCGCTAGTCCTGTGAGAAAAGACTAGATCTGCAGGCACTGAGTGTCTGCTTTCTTTGTTTCTTCTTTCTCCCTCCCTCCCTCCCTCCCTCCCTCCCTTCCTTCCTTCCTTCCTTCCTTCCTTCCTTCCTTTTGGCACTGGTTATTGAACTCAGGTTCTCAAGCATACTAGGCAAGTACTCTACCACTGAGCTACATACCAGGCCCCTGGGCTTCTGAGTCTGATGTTTTCTGCATATATATCTTTGATTCTTTGAAGCTTAGATTTATCCTCTCTGCCTGCCAACACCACCTATTCTTTCTCCTGCCTAGCTATTAGCTCTTCAGCTCTTTATTAGACCAGTCAGGTGTTTTAGGCAGGCAAAGTAACACAGCTTTACAGAGTTAAACAAATGCAATATAAAAGAATGCAACACATCTTTGCATCATTAAACAAATATTCCACAGCATAAATGAATGTAACACATCTTAAACTAATATTCCATAACAGTAGTCTAGTGCTAGACTGTTTACCTAGTGTGTACAAAACTCTGGGTTAACATTAGTGCTACTAAACAGTAGAAAACAGAGATGCAGTATGAACAGAGGATCAAGGTGCAGGATTGTCCTGTGTGTGGGCAGGTGGCCTCAGGATAGGCATATCTGTGTTTGCATGTATTTGTGTTCTTACCTATTAAATAGTATATTTTTTTAATACTCCTAGTTTCTGATACATATCGAGTTGGTTTATGTTTATACTTTACATTAAAACTAATTTCCCTAACTTATGTCTTAATGTTCTTTCTGGTTCTCTTTGTGAGGGAAGTTCATGTGTGTTGGTTTCATGGATAGCATAGGGCTTTCTTTGGTTTTGCGCATAACATGTTTTGCACAAAATACTGAACCAAGAGCAAGCCTGATCTGTGCCTTTCTGGGCCTTTCCCTGACAGCTGTTCCCCCTTCCCCACAGGCCGGGGGTTAAAGTCTCATGCCTACATCCACAGTGTCCAATTCAGCCACCACGTCTTCCTCAACCTCCACACTCTCAAGTTTTACTGCCTTCCTGACAACTATGAGATCATCGATTCCTCACTGGAGGATATCACAGTATGTGTCCCAGATTGCTAATGTGGGGCATGTTGTTTGTGAGCTATCCCAAGGGCCTCTGGGAAGCCTACTAGAGGTCAGAGTCGTGTCTGGGGAGAAAGCAAAAAAATGGAATGAAATCAAGTTTCAGAGTAACTTCATGATGATAATTCTGTGACCAGGAAGTTTCCAACATTCATGCTTTCACAGCCCTTGGGGAGGCTCAGGATCCTGGTGGTACTAGGGAAGGAGGTGCTCCATTCTTGAGCTAGATACATGTGACATTCCACTGGGTATTTGTGTCTTACTGTCTTCATAGTCCTGAGATCCTGTGGTTCTGGCAGTCATTGATCATGGAGTTGACCAGGCTGTAGGGCTAAAGACAGACCTGGAATTCAATGATTGAGGATTAGACACAAAACTCCTTGCAGATGAATAAGTCTGTGGAGGACTTATTCCATTACCTTGGTTTTTATCCCTCATGGTTGGGGCCTTAGGGTGCGTAGTGGGGCATTCATGACCAGGAAGTTTTATTTTTGATGGAAATTGCTGTTCTGAATATACCTTGTGAACCCTCTTTACAACATCTTAGAGTTTTCTTTTGCTTGGCAGTACGTGTTGAAGCCCACTTTCACAAAGCAGCAAATTGCAAACTTGGACAAGCAAGCCAAATTGTCCCGGGCATATGACGGTACCACTTACTTGCCAGGGATCGTGGGACTGAACAACATAAAAGCCAATGACTATGCAAATGCAGTGCTGCAGGTAGGTTAAAACGAAACCAAAAACCACTGGAGAGGATTGTGAGGGCTGCCAGGAAGTTACTGTTCTCTTAGAGAGTGCAATCAGAAGGTCCCAGACCAGGCTGTCTGAGGACTCTACTTGAGCCAGCAGAACACTCTCTAGTCAAGGGGCGGCTGTCACATGCTGAGGGATGTTCGGCTTCTAGGCTTATGGCTCTTGCAGTTTCCAGGTAATAAGAGGTGAACTCTGTTGCTAGGCAATGAAACAGTTTGCATTTCTATCTTCTTTCTTCTCTCCCTCTCTTCTTCCTTCCTTCCTTTTCTTTTTGTCAAGATTGGGTTTCTCTGTGTAATTTTGAAGCCTGTCCTGGAACTTGCTCTGTAGATCAGGCTGGCCTTGAATTCACAAAGATCTGCCTGCCTTTGCTTCCTGGGAATCAAAGTAAAATCAAAGGGCTGGGGTCAAAGGTGTGTACCACCTCTGCCCAGCTCTTCCTTTCTGTGTATATGTATGTCCTGTGTGGCTCTGTGCATTTGTAAGTTCAGGTATCTGGGGAGTCCAGAGGAAGGTGTTGGATCCTTTGGAGCTGGGGTTGCAGGCTGCTGTGAGCCACCACACATGGGTCCAGGGGCCTCTGCACTCTAAACTCATGAGCCCTCTCCAGCCCTCAATATTCTTTTTTTTTTTTTTTTTTTTTTTTTAAATATTTATTTATTATGTATACAGAGTACAGAAGAGGGTATCAGATCTCATTACAGATGGTTGTGAGTCACCATGTGGTTGCCGGGAATTGAACTCAGGACCTTTGGAAGAGCAGTCAGTGCTCTTAACCTCTGAGCCATCTCTCCAGCCCTGCCCTCAATATTCTTTTAAAAGTAGTCCTTGATTTTGCTTGCTTTTTGTTTTTTGTTTGTTTGTTTGTTTATTTGGTCTCTCTCTCTCTCTCTGTCTGTTTTAGCTAGAGTTTTATGCTCTGTAGCCCAAGCTACTCACTACACAGTCCAGGCTTCAAACGTGGTGGTTTTCCTGTCTCAGCCTCCCAAGTAGATAATAGACCCGAATCTCTGTGCTGTCCTTCACAGCGTACACATTCACTGTTTGTCATTTTGTATGACTTAGTGAAGGACGTTTCACTGAGCTCTGGAAGCAGTTTCTTTGGGATGTCTTAAGGCGGTCCTAGACCTGTCACAGGCTTTATCTGAGTGTTAGCTGGGACAGCCTGGTCCTAAGGGGCTCTGCAAGGCACTCTGCTAACTGGAATGCTTGATTTCCAGGCTCTGTCTAATGTTCCTCCTCTTCGGAACTACTTCCTGGAGGAAGACAATTATAAGAACATCAAGCGCCCTCCAGGGGATATCATGTTCTTGTTGGTTCAGCGTTTTGGAGAGCTGATGAGAAAGCTCTGGAACCCCCGAAACTTCAAGGCACATGTTTCTCCTCATGAGATGCTTCAGGCTGTTGTGCTTTGCAGCAAGAAGACATTCCAGATCACCAAACAAGGTGAGAAACACGTCACCCCATCTCCGTGACTTGAGGATGGCATGTAGCAAGGCTGATGAATGCATTTGTTTCTACTTTGAAGTGAGTCCTGATAGAAAGGATAGTGGGTTATGGTCTCCATTCTTTTCTGATGAGTGGGTCCTGTGCAGAGGGACTAAAGAGATCGCAGCTGAATGAATACAAAATCCGTTTTATTTGTCAAAATAATGGTATTGCTTATGGGAGAACCTGATGAGCCCTTGTTGTTATTAAGTAGCTTCTACCTGTGCCTTGTCATGTCCCCTGTTGGGTACTCAGGGAACTTTGTTCTGCTCTCTTCCATCTCTCAGAGCCTAGTTCTAACCACCACTGAGTGAAGTCCCCAGTTACTCCTAGCTGTATCTTAGCAGTGCCACCTCACATCCATTTGTTCATCCTGTATTGTTTTGTTTCTGCTTTTGAGACTCTGTAGCCCTGACTGGCCTGGAGCTCACTATATTTGTATTCTGCCTGTCTCTGCCTTCCCAGGGCTGGGTCATTCTATACTTTTTTTGCTGAGTTTTAGAGCTAGTTGAGAAATGTGGTCATTCTTTTCCAGGAGCCCCAGGCTAACAGGAAGATAACTGTACAGGAAGGTAATCAGAGGGTATTAAGTGCTATGGTAAGAGAAGGCAGGATCTCCAGCTCATGGGAGTGTGGAGCAGAGACCCAGCTGAACATACAGGAAGAGTCCTGAGTGCTAGGTAGAGGAGGAAGAGGCTGGTTGGTGACAGGTGTGCTGCTTAGGCAGGCATGGGGGTTCCAGTATATAGTTTGGGATGCACAAACATGTCTGGCTTAGAGAGGAAGTAGTCACATTCCAGAGTCAGTGGAGTGTCAGAGTAATAGCTAGGAAGGAGAATTTTCCAGTTTCTGTGTCTTTATAAGGAGATCGGGTTATATTTTAAGATTGAAATCAGTTGACTCTTGGAAAAATGTGACTACAGATCTAAGACTAAGAAACGTTATTCTGGAGCGGTGGTGGCCCATGCCTTTAATTCCCAGCACTGGGAGATAGAGGCAGGTGGATCTCTGAGTTCAAGGTCAGCCTGGTCTACAGAATGAGTTCCAGGACTTCCAGAGCCATACACATACAAAGAAACATTATTCTGAATTGTGCATGGTGATACATGTGTACAATTCCAGCACTTAGGAGGTGGAGGTGAAGACAAGAACTCAAGATCATCCTTAGCTGTGTGAGATTTTGTCTCAAAAATTCAAAAACAAAATAAAACTCCCATTATTCTGATTGAGGAATGACTTACATAGAGTGAAAGTTCAGTGACTTGATTTTAAAAAGTTTTAAATAATTTTATGTGTGTAAATGTTTTGCCTGTATTATGTCTGGTGTCATATCCATGCCTAGTACCTGAGAAGTCGAGAAGAGAGTGTCAGATCCTCTCAAACTGGAGGTACAGACAGTTGTCAGCTGCCATGTGGATGCTGGGAATCAAACCTGGGTCCCTCTGAAAGAGCAGCAAGGGCTGTAAACTGCTGAGACATCTCCCTTACCTCCACCCCCAACACATTGTTTTTTTTCTCACTATGCAGCCCTAGCTGTCCTGGAACTTGATATATAGACCAGACAGGCCTGAAACTTTGAGATCCACCTGCCTCTGCATCCTAAGTGCTAGAAGTAAAGGCATGTGCCACCATGCTTGTTTAGTAGTGGCTTTCAGATTCCCGGGTACTTAGGAAAAGTTCACTAGCGGATGATAAGGTAGAAGATTAAGGGGCTGAGACTATTGGGGTTTAGGGTTTTAGGGTAACAGAGTAAGATACACTCAGCAGTAGACAGTGTATTTTGGCCAGAAGCCTGTGATTTATTTCCAGATGAGCA